>VMOF01000379.1:45763174-45808681 GCA_011764245.1 Trialeurodes vaporariorum
AGGAAAACTCACACGATGCTTTCCGCGTGTAGTGAATAATGAGGATGTGAAAGGATGCGGGAGGGAAACTATCGATGATTCAACAGTGGTCATCAATGGTTATACAACTCGCTGTATGTGGGGGGGGGGGGAGGAGCAGGGGATGCAACACTTTTTCGGCCGTGGGGGTGAAGTGAAGGGATGCAAATGCAACGGTGTATCAGGCACCAGTATGGAGCGGGGGGGGGGGGGGGGGGTTGAAGGGTTAGAAGAATGTCTTAGCACGCGCCACAATGTATAGGTTGCAGGTTGAGGGGAGAAAGGGGGATGCGGGGGTGCAACGGTGTAGCGAGTAGGTTGCGGGGGTGCGGGGATGCAACGGTGTATCGGTCGCTTGAGAAGGGGCGAGGGGTAGCGACAATGTGTCGTCCAAGAAGATGATGTTAGGTCAGGTGTGATCAAGTGGCAGTAATTAATTAGGGTAATTAGTCCACCGAAAATACGCGCGAAAAATTCCTGGAAATTAGGTCATTAATGGTCAC
The DNA here is from genome assembly GCA_011764245.1 of Trialeurodes vaporariorum. Lineage (NCBI taxonomy): Eukaryota > Metazoa > Arthropoda > Insecta > Hemiptera > Aleyrodidae > Trialeurodes > Trialeurodes vaporariorum. The sequence continues at coordinate 45,763,696 of VMOF01000379.1, forward strand.
CGGGCCGGACCGCCCTTATTACTACTGTTCATGTAGCAGGTTCTATTGTCCGTAAAATGAATGGACTTTTTATGAAATCAGAGGTGCATCCGTTTTTATGTCGGATGCGACTCCAATCCAGTGGCGGCTCGTGCAATTTGGCAACTATGCTTTTTTGCCATTTAAACCTATGCAAAAGTATCGATAACTTGGGGCATTGCACCTCCTGAAGATCGATTGTTTAACATAGGTTTAAATGGAGGGATTACGTTGTTGCCATATTGCACGAGCCGCCACTGCTCCAATCCATGCTGCTGATAATGAACGACGTAATGATACTGAGTCGATAATCGAGTAAGTGTTATACTTATGGGGGTGTCATGATACGATACGTTTCATTCCGGTAGAAACTCTGCCATCTCTGCGGAACCGATAACTCCAGGGCAACTCCTGAGCTATCGGAGTCTTTTTGCAGGGATGGAAGGGTTTCTACCGAAATTAAATCCATCGTGTAAGGACAACCCCTTTAGTAAAACTTACTCGATAACGTTACGATACAACTATTCATAATCAGCCTGCTGGTTGGGCTGTGGCCTCTAAGAGTCCCTATATACTATGAGAGTTGCGCCAATGTTGAATCCACTTCTGATTGGCTCTCAGATTTAGGCTGTCAAGAAAGCCTCAAGAGGCAAATGTGGAAATGAAGGAGGGTTTCTTTACTTTTCGCGCTCTCGCTTTTATTACACAATTGCAGCAGGGCTGGCGTTTTGCGTATAATCAATGCTTTTTTTCTATTCACCGATGATTCCACCGGTTGAGAAAAGATTACACAGTTCAGTTCAGTGCATGACTGTAATAAACTAAAATACTCGCATCTGTAATCTTTTCTCAACCCGTGGAGTCGTCGATGACTTTATAAAACTTGCGGATATTTTAATTAATCAACGGAGTTCCCAACGATTAAGGAAAGATTACAGATCAGAGTATTTTCGTGCATTATACGGTCATACACTGAACTGAACCGTGTAATCTTTTCTCAACCGGTGGAATCATCGGTGAATAGAAAAATAGCATTGATTATACGCAAAACGGCAGCCCTGATTTGCAGTAACAGTGCCCGCGGTATTTATTGTAACTGTCCCTGTGCATGATTGCTATTCTGCTGGAGAACATTATCTCTTTGCATAACGACGAACCTAACCCATAAGAGATTGCGAAAATGCGCCAACAGGGCAGAGGCAAATGGCCATCTGCCATTTGCAATTTGCCTCTTGGGGGCTCCATTGATCCGCTTCTTCTTCTTCATTTCGAAAGACTTGGCGCAACTCTCATAGTATATAGGGAGTCTAACATATGCGTTCACATGAGGACATAACCTGGGTTAAAGCGTTCTGTAAAGTTTCGAAATTCCTTTGGCAATAATTATTTTTCCATAAAATGTCATGGAATTCTGAGGACCATCATGCATGGGATTTCATCAAATTGTCCATGTAATTTCATGGAATTCTGCAGAAAGTCCACGAAAATAATAAGTACCATGGCATTTTGGTCATGGAACTTCATAGAATACTTTTAACACACGGAAAAAAAAACTGGTAGAATTTACCATCCATGAAGCTGCTAGCAAGTATGGTAAATTCCACCATGATAAGTGTGATAAGCCCCTCTTCCAAGTTCCAACTTGAGTGCAGTGGCGGATCCTGCAATCTAGCAACAGTGTACTCTTCCCATTTAATTGCATGAGAAAAAATCGATTAGTCACGGGGCTAAAGCCCCTTCAAGAATCGATTATTTATCATACATTCAAATGGGGGTGAATGCGCAGTTGCCAGATTGCTGGAACCGCGTATGCTTGAGTGGAGTGTACTCCTCGTTTTGAGTATTTTTTATTTTTATTATTTTTCCAATTGATATTGGTCAGTGGCGAAGCGTGAAATTTGGTAACAATGTATTTTCTCTATTTAAAGGCACCAAAAAAGTCGAATGCTTCAGTCATCGGCAATGACCAGATATTTCGACCTTTCTAATATGTTCAAATGGGGGAAAAAAAAACTTTGCCAAATCGCACGCTTCGCCACTGATAATGGTGCTGTGAGTGCACCAAAACGTCTTGGACGTTTTAATTCGTGTTTGGTCTGGTTCCCATGTTAATCCTTTATTTGTACCCACTATAATATGTAAATGCAAAGGTACCTTGTGGTAAATTAAGGCAGCATTGGTACATTTCACCATAATCTAGTTAAATTCACCATACTTGCTAATAGACTCCAAATTCAGCTATGCTGATGGTAAATTCTACCAGTCTGTTTTCAACTAGCTATACGGATATATATATATGAGTGGGGGTACACAAAATCCTATTTTCCCAGCGGTCAATTACATCTACCTCACTGAGCGACGTTAAGGGACATTGCATGCGAACGGAAAAGCTTAGTTTTATGAAAATGGCCCACGAATAACAAAAGGGTGGGAAAGCCTCTGTGTGTACGTATACTCCGCCCTCCAAGCCCGGGCTTTGAAACGACCGGTCATTATTCCGGGCCCGTTAATCCATATTTTGTTTCGGCGCGCAAGTTCGTGAACCGATACAGTATACAATACAACACACACATAAAAAAAAACAAAAACCAAAATGGTAGGGGAAACGCCAAAAACAACGTTTCCGGTCAATAGTTTGCTTGTTCATTTTTCTGACTGTGTACATTATATGTGTATGAAAGCGTGCTGTCCATTTCTGTGTATAGCAGAGAATAAAGTTGCGGGAACCGATTTGCTCACGCATTTAACTGCCCATTGATTTTTCTCAAATCACGGCCGCATAGTTATGTTTCCGCTAATTAATAATTGTCAATTTATTGAGGGTTTCGCTAGTGGTTCCCATAATTTGCTCTCCCTTTTCCGTCCCCGTTCCCCTGTTTATTCCCCGCCCTTTTGCGGGTTTCACGCTTCGCTCGCTCCCTTTTGAATTCCCTTTCGCCCGCCAGGAATACAGGAATACCATCATCAGCCTTATTTTGCGTATACGGAGCGTTTGATATGGGTTAACAAACTTTATAGGCATAGGAGAGGGAGCTACTCCGGAATTCGCTAATGAAAACTGGCGGTGGTAAAAAATGCATGCACCTGCTCATATTTATCTAAAAATTTCACGCATGGAATTTTCAATTGCACTTTGGAAAGTAGATTTTAAAGTCTTGCTATTCAAATAGACGGGTTTTTTGTGATGACGTCATCCGATGAAAAAGTTAGTTGAGTGATTCCATATTCCATATTACTACTCAAAATGAGATAACGTTGATGAAATATTAGTCACGGATATTTTCTCTGTATTAAAGTCACCGTGTAAAAGGTATTTTAATTAAATACAATAAGATACTCTCTTTCACAAAATCAAAAATTGCAACAATTGTTTAGGATGAGAGTAGCAATTTTGGGGAACTCTAGATTAAGGTTGTTTCAATTTTCTTCTTTTTTTGCAATTTTTTAAGACAATTTTTTGTTCTCTCCCCGACCCGACGCATACACGAGGTTAAATCTCAGCTGGTTTTGGAAAATGTTGGTCTTGTAAAATTAATTAATTTGAAATATGCTCAAAGCAGCATATGAGGTCTGTCTGAGACATAGAAACTTAGTCAATCAATTTTTGTCAAACGCACATGACGAAAACAAACTGTTTGGGGAATGATATATAAGTGTCCGCGGACGCCGCTTCCTTCCTAGGGGGTTTTGGAATTGACCTGGTGTGGTGGCTACCGCGACTTATGATTCTTAAATGGAGCTGTATAGCAAACTTTTGCTACAAGCTTTTTTATAGTTGATAAAGGGGTAAAACCGTACAAAAATTACGATAAGCGCGCTAAAAAATAACGAATTCCACAATACCAAACTCATAGAATGCTTTCAAACGCGAAACCGTAATGAAGGTGATTACCACCCCCTTTACATTGGGCTCCCCTATTTCAATAAAGTCCATCCTCACGAGGTGTTCTCGCGACACCACCAGAATAGAAACAAAGAAGAAGAAGAAGCATACACTTATTGCTAGAAGATTTAAGTGGTAATCACCTGCATCATAACGATCTCGGCGTTTGAAAGTATTTCATGAATTTTGGGATTGGATTTCGTGATTCTTTAGTGAGTTTATCGTAATTTCTATAGGGGTTAACCCCTTATTCAACTGTTAATTAGCCTGTAGCAAAAGTTTGCAACAGCTCCATTACAGCAGAAGCCTTTTCATAATTCGTTTTCAAATGGGTTAATGTGCCATATTATAGTTACAGTGGATCTTGGCGAATATCATCGAATTCGGGTCTTGCAATTTTCCCCATGAGCTACGATGATTGACAGCATGGTATATGTCCAGACCAGACTCCACACATCGAATCCTCCGAAAGTTATTTCGGCAGAGGTTCAATAACTACCTTCATTATTGCAGTCACGACAGACCTACATAAAGCCAATCCTGTGCATGCGTCCCATTTGTTGCCCATTTCAGCCGAGACACCGCCGCGTCGATCCGCCGTTAACGAGAGGGGCTGTAACTCAGCGCCGCAGAGTTGGCCGAGCTAGTTTACAAGGCGTGCAGGAGTGAGAAGCGGGTTGCAGTAATCATGAATTTAGGCGCTCGTAAACCGAAGGAATCTCGCGCGCTCGCCGCAGCTCGCATTTTGCTCCTCCCCTATAAGTAAGTCTGTGCGGCTCTCTCTCTCTCTTTCTCTCTCTCTCTCTCTAGCTCTCTCTCTCCCTCTCTCTCTCTCTCTCTCTCTCTCTCTCTCTCTCTCTCTCTCTCTCTCTCTCTCTCGCTCTCTCTTTCTCTGTCTCTCTCTCCACGTCGCGTCGCGTTCACACTTGCAGCCTCTTCGAAACGAACCGCGGACAATGCAGCGTTGCCAAATCCCTCATTTAAATCGTCCATTTATTTTACATTGTTTTAAAGGGGGTGAGTATGATCCAAAGTCTTAAACTATGCAACTCAGGGACAGCGAAAGTCCATTCCGGACAATTTAATCAACTCATCGCGCGCTTTGGCCGCCGTGCCGTGCCGTGCCGGACCTCAACCGATGCCACACGGACGTAATAACTCGCCTGCTCTGCTCCTGAAAATTATGCAATCATCACAACACATTTCTCTATCGCCATAGTCCTATTGCGCTAATTACACAAGTTGCTTGTTGGGCCACCACGCACCTTGATCAAGTTTATCATACCCTTCGCGCGCCCTTTAAGTTGCCGAGTTCATGATGGGATTATATTGACCCCCCTCCCCCCCCATCTCTCTCAGACGTTGAAGAGTTCGCAAAGACAAACAACAACACAATTCAACTCTGACTTGAATGTTCGAATAGGCCATTTGCAAAGGTCTGAATTTCAATGTTTTTCAGTAAGCAATTGGTAGCACTCTCGGTGAGCTGTCAACAAGGATGCCTTTGTTTTCTAACTAGAGTTTGTAGTTCTTAAGGTACGATTACGGCCTAAAATACATTGTTTTAACTGAAAATTCTGCGTCGTGACGTCACAAGACACACAATATTTTGCAAGTGTATATCCTCGCATTGAAAAAAAATCACTGAATTATAGTTAAAAGTATGGACACGACTTAAACACTATTAGTTTAACTATTTGAAATAGTTAAAAATATATTAATTAACACGGCACGGAGTTGATTAAACTAATTTAAATAGCCAAACTAACAGTTTTTAAGTGGTTTCCACACTTTTAAGTATAAATTATTTAAATTTAGAACTTTTTTTTTTCATTGCGAATATGAGACCTTCAGGAAAAAACCCCAAGGCAACCTTGTTCTCACCTTGCCAAATACTTTCATTGTCTGCGTATAAAAAATACAAAGTGTATGACCCTTGCAACTGCCGTATTGTTTACGGAGTCTATCCGCGCAATCCAGATATCTAACGAAACACCTTTGAAATGGCCTTGACCTGAGCATTCCTTGGAATTTCCCCCTAATAACCCTGGGTATAAAAATAGAGGCAAAAAGGAGGGAGGGGTGATGCAAATTGACTATTAACGCATTTTATTATTTAGTAGTGAATAATTGAATCTATGAAAATGATATGAAAAAAGAGCGAAATTTGACCCAGAGTCAACGTAATAATTTAGTTTTAATAAATTTTAAAAGGTTCTGTAGACCGTATTTTCTGCTGACATTGATTTGAACGAAAATTCTATGCGGTTCATTCTCCATGAAATTTGGCAACGTCGCCACCGAACCGTAACTTAATGGAAATGAGCAACGATTACGGTCACCCTCGCCCATCTTCGCTCCCGGTCGCAATTCGCAAGTGCGAATGCAGTCAAATGCGAGTATTTTAATTGCCATTATCACAAAATAGGAGTCTGCAGGAGACCATCTCTCTATGATTGTCCTGTACTAAATAATTGAAATTATGGCGACTCCTTGTATACCGCAAACGGGGACGGACGGAGAGGCCTGCAAGACTGCGGAAATTCTTTAATTGAGAACCCAAAGGGTTTATGGGTGTGGTTTGATGACGGGCTCTTGTTATCACACCGCACTGTCCTCCCCCCCCCCCCACCTGTAAGTTTTGTTAACGCTGTGATGCTTACCTTAAATTTGATTGGTCAAATAATAATAATGTGAGCGTGAAATAATTCTATTTACTTGAAATTACATCCAAAACAAACAGTGCATTATGACGTAATCTGTATATAGCTATACTTCTCCCAACCGCTTGAGGATCGGAAATTATTATTGATCAACCAAATTGATCAATTGAAATAATATTGATCTTATTTAATCTCGGATCCATTTTTTTAAAATCCATTTACGTAAATAATTCTATTGACAGTAATAAAAGAACCTAAAAATTTTCTTTTTTTTTCTTCCTTATTATAGAAAAGAGAAAAAAAGGTTGGTATACCCTGATGCCTTTAGCTCTACATTATGCTTTGGTTAGCCTTTTTTTCCATACATTCTCAGAGCTTTCAAAGTTTAAACGATGAGTCTTAAACTTTCAGCTCTTTAAAAAAAAAAAAAAAAAAAAAAAAAAAAAAAAAAAAAAAAAAAAAAAAAAAAAACAGGGAAAAATGACCCGACCCGGGTGTAAAACCAATTATTTTTCCTAGTGTTGGTTGCCCTCCTTTTTTTCGCGCGTTCTCCCCCCCCCTCCTCCCAGACTCTCTTCTCTTACCATTTTTACGTAATTTTCTTTCGTTTAACCAAACTCATTTATTTACAGGGCGCGTTTTCGCGTCCCAACGAAATAGAATGAAATAATAAGGGAAAGGATATCGTGAAGAGGGGGGAAAAAAATGTAAAAAAAAAAAAAAAGAAAAAGAAAAAAGAAGAAGTAAGAATTCTTGACTTCTCGCAGCGCGTAAAAGGAACGTTTTTATGGTGGCGTAAAGAAGAGAAATAAACGAACCAAGCAAATTTACTCTGTGAATTTGTCGGTGGAGACGCAGTAAATAATTCAACCCGATTATACGGTGGCACGTTGCGTGCGTAAGGCGTGAAGGGAAAAGAAAATAGAATAATGGAAAAATAGGAAGTAAAAAGGAAAGAAAAATTCCAGAACATATATAAGTATACTTTGCAAAATGTTTGGTACAAGGCCGTCAAGATTTAGGTTCAATGGGTCTGTTGCGTACTTTTGCTCCGACAATATAGAACTTTGTTACGTAATTCTTACGTATTCTTACGAAAAATTTTGCGAAAATAACGATGTGCAAATTAAAAACTTTCAAAAACCACTCATTAATTCAGGAAATCACTACAATTTTAAAAAGCCCGCCCTGCAGGAGACACTTTTTGCACCGGCATACTACTACATAGTTGGAACCAGAGACAAATAGACTCGGAGCACTCACTGGCTGCAGCAGAGGCACTCTGAATTCTCGCGGATTCAACAAAACAACAGTCAACATAATTCTGATGTTACAGGGTGTTGAATGTTGACTGTTGAGCACCCTCCTCTACACTTCCCAGCCTATTCCCCCACTGGTTACCGAATGTCACCGTTCAACACCATGTGACATCCAAAGGTGTTGATTGTTGCTATTTTGTTGGATCCCCGAAAATTCAGCCTGCCTCAAATCTTCCCTACGTATTTTAGCGTAGTGCTCCGTCTCTATTTGTCTCTGGTTGGAACTGACTATTACATAGTTGGAACTAGAGTATACTATAAGACCCAAGTATTATTGATCAATGCTACTTATGAGAGTGTCGATTCTAACCGAAAACGGCAGCGATCAGCATATCAGGAATGTAAACATTGAGTGAGCATAATCACATTTCTTCAGTCGGTTCGTATTTGTTTGCAATTTTTTCGGTGCAAAATTAATCGTGACTGAATATTGAAAACGGCAAAATGAGGTAATCGACATATTTTGATAGCAGGAGAAGAGTGCCTCGTCTTATTTGAACGGTGCGCCAAAACCGTATCCTAACCGCGCAGTCAATTTTGCTAATCGAACATGACGTCGTCGAGAATACTCGGGTCTCATATTTTAGTATACTCTACTTGGAGCCACCGTGTGTTTGTAAACGACATCGTACTTAACTACAAAATGATGAAATTTCCTTCTATGAATACATGACTTATTGGGTGCATTTGCGGTCTGTTCTTTTCTGGCTTATCAATTATTGGGAATTATTGACATTCTTGAGGTGCATCATGATTACAAATAAATAACAATTTCATCGACGATTAAGTCTTTTATCCGGAAAATACCGTCAGATCCCTTCGGGTGGAAACAAATGTGAAAAACGCATCCAATGGCTGCGCCCTCAGAGCATAAAAAACACATCGACCGATCAGAAATTGACGACTATCTTGCTTTAACTCTCTAACCACCGGAATGGAGCGGTTTCAAGGGTATGAAATGAAGCGTTTTTTATATAGAAAATGAAAGTCCTTGATGCGCTGAAAACAAAAATACTTACCTTTGGTTTCTAGTTAAGTCCCATTGTTCCGGAAATGAGATTTTGGCCCAAAACACATTGTTTTAAATGGGGATTCCACGTATTGACGTTACTACGCCCACGATTTTCTTCAACTTTGAACGCGTGTATCTCCAAAACCGGGACACTTACGAAAAAACCAAAGGCAACACTGTTCGCAGCTCTGCAAGTACTATCATATTTTCTCTATAAAAAACACAACATTTTAGACCCTTTCAACTGCCCCATTCTTCATGGTTAAGACAAAAGGGCATAGTCAACCGCTGATTGGTCATGAGGCTCAAAAGGCATCACCATTGGATGCGTTTTTGCACATTTGTTTACATAAATTTGTTTCAAAAAGAAGAGGCTCCACGGTGTTACATGGATAAAAGAATTAACTTTCGATGAATTCTGGTTAATTTTAATCATGAGGTGCACCTGAAGAATGTCCATAATGCTCAAAATAATCTTTAAAAGCGTAAATAGGTTTCGATCAGCAAATGCAGTGAAATATTACACCAAAACTTTACTGAACTGTATTCCTTTCATATAGGACCAAAACGCAACAACGGCTCTCAGAATGTAAACACATGTGCATACATAAACCCAACCAAAGGCGGCGCCCTTGGTTTCACTTGTCTTAACTCTCTACTTATAGTAAACTCAACCACACAACTCCACTCAACTCCATCCACACAGTAACAAAGATTATGGAATTCGATATTTTCAGCGTGCATTAATTTTGATGCGCTAAGCCATCATGACACGCGGAGGTATGCAATCTTGGTTGCACCGGTGTGCAATTCTCAGGTGAATCGCGGAACTCAACCGATGCGGCGAATAACTCTTGCGAGACTTCGAAAACCGCCCCCGCCACCCTTTCCATCGATATCCCCCCATGGGGGCCGAAAACCCAACTTGGCCGGGGCCGCGACCGATGCCGGGGGGGGGGGGGGGGTTGCGCGTTGTAAGACGAAAAATGAACTCAGCTTGCGCGCTCGAAATGATAATGATAAGTTTTCTCGAGGCGGAATCGGTGTCGTCGTTGCTTCCTCTCCCGAAATCCGTGCCCCCATCCCCCCCTGCACCCCCTTTTTCTCCAAGTTTCGATCCCCGTCCCCTTACCCCCGCCCTGAACATCCCCCTCCCTATCCTCCCCATTCTCCTCCCCCTCCTCCTCCTCCTCTTCTCAAAGGTATAATGTTACCGCGCGTTTCATTCAAATGGAAATTCCTGGCCTCGTTGTCATAATTTAAGTGATATTCAAATGCATCCCCCCTTCCCTCACCGCATTACCCCCCCCCCCCTCCCCCCTTCTTGGCAGCGGCAAAGCGGGAGTTTGCAGCCACGCGTTGAACACTAGTACATATACTTCCATCAGAAACGTTGCCAAAGTAGTTCTCACTCATATAAATAATAGGTCAGTTGTGCATACTCTACGCTGAAAAAAAAATATTATCAGAAGTATGACGATACGCCTATGTAAGGGATGATAAAATTACCAGAATGGGTCTGTTGCAAACTTTTGCTGCAGCGACAAAAGTGTTTAATCCAATGTAAAATCGCCTGAAAAGTCCATTGGAGGCATAATAAAGTCATGAAATACAATATTTAACTCACAAGAGGTGGTTAATGAAATCCAAGATGGCAGCAGAATATCGAGGAATCTGAATGTATGCACCGTGATCATACAAGGATTGCCAACTTTGACAACCTCACTGCAGGCAGAGGTTACGTGTTTGTTTACGTTGTGATTGATTCTGATGGATATTGTGAGGTTGGCTATCCTTGAATGTTCGTGGTACATGCATACAGATTGCTCGATATTTTGCCGCCATCTTGGATTTCATTAAACGCCTCTTGTGAGTATATTATTGCATTTCATGGCTTTCTGATGCCACCATTGGACTTTTCAGGCGATTTTACATTAGATTGTACACTCTTTAGAGTTGTTGCCAAAGTTTGCAACAGACACATTCTAGTGTTTGTACCATAGTTCTTGAAAATAACGAGGAAATTCTAGTTCTATGACCATATTCTGGTATTAATTAACACCAGAACTTTCTGCTCAAAGTACTAGACTCTCTGTGGTTCACATATCATTGTGCTTCTGGTAATATTACTAGAATTTAGAAATTATTTTTTTCAGTGATATAAGGCCACAGAATATACTATAAATAAAATTACTAAACGTATAGAGAGTTATATCAAAGGGTAGACATGTCGCGTGAACATTCACCCGTGACAAAACTGCGAAACTAGGTCCAGTGGAGCAGTCCAACTGAAATCAAATCACTGCCAACAGTACGCGGTGTTTACTTTTCTGACATAAACGCCTTCAAATAACTGTGTATGCTACTATTCATGCTTCTTGTCGAATTATTGGATCGGATGGATGGCGGATTTTTACGGGTTTTTAGTGGATACCGTTTTTCATGGTTATTCAGCTGACAGCAGTGATTTGATTTCAGTTGAACCGCTCCACCCAGAGATTACTAAGCCTAAGAGATATGGCATAACGATTCAAAAGTGTTATTCGACTCCTACGAAGTATGCAATGTGGCGTACGCTGGTGACCGTAAACATTGTTACTACTGTTGTTGTTTGAATGAGATTTGACAGCAACGCCACTAACTAAATTAATAAGATTAATAAAGTGTTTGGGAAGTTTAATGAGATCTGAGTTTGTTTTGTACGTGAATCTGAAAATGTAAGTCACTTTAATCATCCCATCGGCCATTAAATGACAAACATTTAGATGCTGCAGAGAATCTAACCTCATTTCCAACAACATGAATAACAACAATGTTTACGGTCACCAGCGTACTGCACGTTGTATCACGGCCATTCTGCAGGCGTTTTTTACGGAGCCCGGTCAACGGTTTTTTAACACGGCGGAGATAGGAAGTGCCATATCTCTTAGGCTTAGTAATCTCTGGCTCCACCGGACCTATACTATGACGTCACTGAATTTCGTGCCATTAATGCCATTTTAAAATTCATTTTTTCTACGAGCCTCGACTAATATTTACTTTTTCTCTATTAGAGGAAAGTTTATGAGCTTTTGTTGTTTCTACCGGTTTTCGTGTAACATTTTACTTTAGAATCAGGTATTTCTAGCTTTAAAGCAAAAGTGAGCACACGGAAAAAACTACGGTGAAAATAACCATACGGATACCTGATTTTGGCAGCTGCTAGATGTTATGGTAAACTTGACCAGAAGTATACTATGTTTTGACTAGGTACTAGGTGATGTTACCTAATTGCATATCTAACTTACTCAAAGTATCGGTAAATGTACCATACTTCTGGTCAAGTTTACCACAACATCTAGCAGGTGCCAAAATCAGGTATCCGTATGGTTATTTTCACTAGGTAATCTTTTTCTTCCGTGCAACAGACCCATATTGCACTAAAATAAAAATCTAGAGCACTTCAAACGCAGCGCACGTTCTGAGATCACCAAACGCTTCCGTTTTCTTTTTGATGAACCCCAAAAAAAGAATTCAGACCCATACACAATAGCATACACAGGAATTGGTCTCTCTTTCTCTTTTCTCGTTTGAATGCATGTGGGCTGGAAAAGGAAAGAAATAGAAGCGCTGCAGTCATGTTTTATCTTCTCTTCCATTTCTTTCCAACACACGTGTTCCAATGGAGAAAGTAAGAGTGAGACAAACTCCTGCGCACACTCTATTATTCATGCACAATGCACATGCTCCATTGACACATCATCACAATCAGGATGTAAGTACTATCAAACGCAAAAGTATTGACGGTCAAAATTTCTCGTGGAGCGTAGACGGTTGCTTTGATTACACGGGACTTCGCCCCTTACTTCGAATTCTTGATTGTCAAAACTTTCGCCTTTGATAGTACAATGTTACTCGTTCTGGCAATAACGCGTCAACCACGGCTATGAACTGAAGAGCTCGGCACGGGGCTACTGCGCTTGGGTGGGAAAATGCGAGGAGGGGGAGGGGGGGTTCGGTGGCGGGGGAAAAATGGAACATTCGTTAATTAGAAGAGAGATGCGGTTCATTTTGAAATACGAGAATTCACGCGCTCCTCCAAGGAATGGAGATAGAGAAAAGGGGAGGGCGGGAGGGGCGGCAAAGAGATAAGGAGGGGGTAGGAGGGTGGTGGTGTGATGAGGGAGGGGGAGTGATATCGAATTACAATCCGCCCGGCAACTTTGAATTATTGTCCCCCTCCCCCTCCGCCCAGAACTTTCACCCACTCCCAACCCACCATGTTAGGTGCCGTTGCGCTGCGTTTAAACGCCTCCGCTTTTTTTTTTTTTTTTTTTTTTTTTTTTTTTTTTTTTTGCTGTGGTGCTTTTAAGTGCCATTTTCTTTCTCCCTCTCTCTCTCTTTCTTCCAAGAAAATCGCGTTCTTCTGCGTAAACCAAAACAGTAAGACCTCAAATGGATAAATGTTGATCCAAAACTGTTGATCATGTAAATAATCCGTTTGCTGTATCAATAGACATACAGAAGATCAAATTGCATACTTAAAAATATACTTTTACTGGCGAAGATTTTAAGTTCGGAACTTTTCGGAGGTCACCGAACGTCGAAGTTATCAAAGTCACTTCTAGCCAATCAGGAGCGTAGTTTATTATTATGTCTCGCCATTGAGTTACTCTTTTCGCCCCCCCCCCCCACCACATGGGGCCTTTGTACACACTTATATTAGGATCGTCAAATTGGCATCGGTGAGCTAAAATCCACCGCAAACAGTAGAATCGCCAGCCTAACATTTCTAAAATTCAAACATAACCTTGACCAAAACACCTCAAAAATTGTTCTACAACGTTCAGCGTTCTATATACGTTAGACGTATAATCACTTAAAATTCTTAAAAAATTTTGAAAAAAAAAAAACAAAACAAAAAAAATGCTGCAAATCCTTCACGGTAATGAACCAGTTGGGTTATTTTGAAACCCATCCCCACCCCTTCGGTACTATACCTTATTAATAAAATATTTTGGGCTCACAAGGGGTTAACTCATTAATTTGGTACTATAATAAGGGTTAAGCCACCCTGTTAAAAGTGGTCCATTCAGCTCCATAAACTCCTTAACCAATTCCCTATACAGAGTATGGACCCATGTAGATATACATGGATGTGTAAGGATATTAACACGTATACCCATACGACATCCATACATATCTATATATGGATCCATACATATCCATTATCCATACTATGTGTAGGGCATTCGTTATATGGACCATTTTTGCCCGGGAATTTTGCAGCATCCGTATGTTTTCTTTTCCTTTATTATAAAACCATAGATGTTGTTACAATCAGAACTTTGCATTTATCTCGTTTTTCCATTTTTCACCTCTATAATCACTAGCGGACCCAAGAAATTTTCCTTCTCTCTCTTTCTCCATTAGAATGCATGTGTTCGGAAAGGATCGAAGAGAGGTCGAAAATCACCTGACTGCCCCTGTTCTGTCCTTTTCTAACGCACGCGTTCTAATGGGGAAAAAGAGAGAAGGCCACTTTTCTGAATCCGCCAGTGTCTACATTATATTTGTAGCAAGATTTTTGTATTTATTCGATCTTGTTAAGGAAAACGACCAGTGTTGTCGGATCTGACGTGATGAAAAGCGGAAAGTTTTCCAGTTGGAATAGTTAGAATCGCCGTAAATTATTACGGTCATCCATCCTAAAACTGGAAACGCCGGGGGCGAATGACAAAACTGTGTGCTACCCTCCTCCAGGAGAAGATAAATCATCCTCCGCTTCCGCTCTCACAGACCATTTCTAACGGCAGTGTTGCCAGATTTCAGGTTAAACGCTGTACATTTTACACGGACTCTAATAGAGAAAATACGGACATAATCCGCATTTCTGGCAACACTGTCTAACGGTCTCTTTCGTTAATGTTCGGGGCAGTTCTTGCGGACGCCTTCGCGGCCTTGATATGCGATACGCGATACTTGATGGTCGTCAGACCCCCGAGGATACCGCGAAGAATGATCTCTCTCTCTCTCTCTCTCTCTCTCTCTCTCTCTCTCTCTCTCTCTCTCTCTCTCTCTCTCTCTCTCTCTCTCTCTCTCTCTCTCTCTCTCTCTCTCTCTCTCTCTCTCTCTCTCTCTCTCTCTCTCTCTCTCTCCATTCTGTGCGCGATAAATAAACGAAAACTAAATGGAATTGTTTTGACGAAAGTTTTATCGAAATGAGCAATAAAGAGGGACTATTGGTCATATTTGTAATATCGTTTCTGGTATCGTAACTAACTAGCTAACGAGCGGGTTTCGGGAATTAATACTGACTCGGAAAGACTTAGTGGCGGGCCTTGGGTTTAAAAGTGTCAGGGGGGGGGGGTGGGGTCTGCTTGAAAAGTGTTAGGACCATTTGTTTTTATTTCATTAATTTCTTTGGCTTTTTTTTTTGCCTCTCACTTTTTTTAAGCTTTCACCACATCGTTGAGGGGGCTTAAGGTAATACTATCTCTTGTTTTTTCCCTTATTTTGAGAATTTTTCGAAGAAAAAAAAGTGGGGCTTAAGACCCCAAAGCCAATCCCCCCTTCGGACCACAACTGGATTGACCCATGTCGACAGCTAGTTTTGAGGATGTTTCAACGAGCTGAAACTATTGAGTGATAGGCCTTCTGGAACATATTTTTGAGGACACCTCGGAGGCACCCATATAATTTCTTTGTCTAGAGATATTTCATTCTGTCCTATGCATATATTACTGCTTTGGCTCAGTTTATTCATCTTTGTTTTTTTCAACTTGAATTAAAATTTGAAGAAAATCCGTTTAAAATTGGCCTGAAAATATAGTTTTGGAAGACGTGAATCGTCCGGGTCAATTTACAATGATAATATAAGATGTTATCAACGAAATTGGTCTCTGTGAAAGGTTTTGAATGAACTTGAGAAAGATAAATGTAGGTACAGCTGGAGTCACAAAGAATTTAAGAAACGACTCCTTAGATTATTTATTTGATAGACCGCAACTGCAGCGTCTTAATTCATTGAAAAAAGTATTGATGGTTGCCTACCACCACAGGCGTATCCAGAAAAAATTCCAGAGGGGGGCAAAGTTCAATTTGCCCATTACTTTACACTTTCAGGTAATTGTCCACCTTCTCTCCTACTGCTTTGACATTTTTCAGGGACTAAGGGGGGATGCGGTCCTTTTTGCCTCCCATTTAGCTTTACGTGTACGCCCTCGCCAACCTCCATGATTCGTCTGACTTTTTTTTTTACCCAAAATTTCATGTACTATGATCTTTTAAAGGAAGTCCTCTAATCCAAAGCTTTTATAAGACATATTTTCAAGTGGCAATTCTGTTGTAGACCCTGAAATACCTGCAAACTGTAAAACTCTTTAAAACTGGTCAAGACACTAGCGCAACCAGGATCTCTTCCATCTCTCTTATTTTCCATTTGAATGTAAAAGTAAGAAACGGACAGAAAGAGGGGATTTTATCCCCTTGTCCATCCTTGTCTAACATACGTTTCGTAATGGAGAAAAGAGAGAGATGAAAAAACTCTCGTTGCGCTACTGGGTCAAGAAATGGAAGAATGAAAATGTCCACCAGGATACTTTCTTTTGAAAGTCATAGTACTTTTTTTTACCATGAGTAGAGCATTTTCAGCCCCAGAAACGTCCACAAAATACGCGAGTATGATTTATAATGTCAAGGAGCTCAATTTATATTATATTTTTCTTTGTGGTATGACATTATGGTTGCAAAATCTTCTCGCACCCACCCGAGCACAGTGGTCTAAAATCGAATACAAGAGGCCATCGGAGAAAAAAAAATATTAATAGTCATCCATTTTAACCTTCTCAGCAGAGTTTTAACACTTTTCAGAGACGATTCTAGGTTTTAATAATTATTATTTGTTGCCTGTTGGACAAATTTTTTAGTGATTAAATCAGTGGCGGCTCTGGCAATTTGGCAACAAGGTTCTACCTCTATTTGATTCTATGTAAAACAATCGATTCGATAGTGAAGCGCTGCTTCATCAACAATCGATTGTTGCACATACATTCAAATGGGTGGTAAACAATGTTGCCAAATGGCACGAGCCGCCACTGAATTAAATTAGTTTTGAAGCTTATAAACAATGAATTCAGTGGCGAAGCGTGAAATTCGGCAACAATGTATTTTCTCAATTTAAATTCACCAAAAAGTCGAAAGCTTCAGTCATCGGCGATGACCGGGCAGTTCGACCTTTCTAATGTATTTGAATGGGGGAAAGGAACGTTGTCAAATCGCATGCCTCGCCACTGGATGAATTGATGAGGAATTGACCTTCTGATTTTTGGCCACTTCTGGAGGAACTCATACCATAGTGCCGCGCCAAGATGGAGAATCAATATATCAAAATGAGCTTTTTGCGCAGTAAGAAAAAAAAAAAAAACCTTTTCGGGATGGCTCTTCCAATTCTCCCAGAAGTACTGAAAATGTAGGATGAAGGAAGAGGAGGTTACAGCTGTGAAATTGGTTCAAAGCGAGGTAAAAAATAGATGAACCAAGGCAACCAGGAGCACACAATGAAAAGGAGGACAGGGGTCGGAGGTACATATCAGAGATAAAATTAACAGCAAGATATTGCGTTGCTCTCTGGCTCCGAGTTCGGGCAAAAGCCGCTTAAATCTGAAAGGAGATGGTATATAAGGGTTTTGTGGGTGAGGGGATTCAGAGGGGGCCGAGCGAGAGGGGTAGGATGTACGATCCTCGTGAAATTTCCTACAAAATCGCAAGAGGCTAATATTAAGATAGAGTGAGAGGGAGATCAAGAGAGAAAGAGAGAAAGGGAGAGGAAAAGAGAAAGAGAAAGAGAGAGAGGGGGAGAGAGGGAGAAAGAGAGGATCTAGATAGCAAGGGAAAAGAACCCGCGACGGAAAAGTTGAGGAGACAAAAATCTCGGCTGGCTTATACTCATCCCGTTAGTCAAAAACTCTGCAAGAAAAATCTTGACGCTGTAAGGACGAACGGCCGGAGGCAGAGGGAGGAAGGAGGGGAAGAGAAAAAGAGAGAGAGGTTGGAGAGAAGAGACGTGGGGGGTGGGGGGATGAAACACCAAGTCTAGAGCGTGGTGGAAATGAAAACTTATAAATATTAAAGATCTCGCGGAGATAAGGGGGTTTTTCCCGCGCCCGGTCCCCGGAAGAAGTGAGGATTTTTAGTAAATGATTATTTTCTTCTAACATCGGTGTTAACAGAAAACATACTCCCTTTTGCCGTTCGCAACAATACAGATCTTCCTCCCCCCTCCCCCCTCCCCCCTTCCCCTCCCCCCTCCCCCCTTCCCCTCCCCCCTCCCCCCTCCCCCCTCCTCTTCCTTGCACCTTTCACCATTTTTGCTCTTTTTCTGGCCCTGGTCCTGGCCTGGCGTCCTACCCCAACGCCGCTCTGCGCCGGCTCGTATCGCATACGTCAAAGCGCATTACCGTAATGTAATGCTTTGAGCATACATTCTGTGTGAAGGCGCGCATTTAACATCCCCCGCACCTACTCGGTGAACAAATTCGTACATTAATATACGTAGCCAGGCGAAACATAAAAAAAAACGTCCCAACACCCTCATCCCAACATATACACAGCCTCACAACACTCAACAACCACCGTATCCAGCACTCTCATCGTTTACGATTTGATCTCTTTGCATTGCGGGATGCATATTACGCCGGAGGTTTTACTTTCCACGATTCCTTCCTCTCCGGCTGCATTTTTTTTTTTTTTCTTTAGCGCGTTGTATCTTCAATTCACCTTTAATTTATCTGCTGAATATAACGATATCGGCGGCTTCTATTACCAACCAATGATATGTAAATGTTTTTCACGGCATTTTCCGAAATGGGACGTTTATGATATCGGGTTCGGATGGAGCGAAATTCGATTTGAATCGCCATGCTTTTTTCTTCTTGCACATCAAATCGTGCTTCGACAGTATTTTCTTTCTGTGTTTATTTATGTCTTCTTTCTTCTCGGCTTTTGTTTCAGATTCTACTGCGTTTTGTATATCCGGGCGTCAATAAACGTGGTGAGTGTTTTATTGGAGATTTCTTGTTGGTGACCTATTTGTATAGCAGGGTTGATGTTTTGTCGGAATATTGGTGAGCTTCTTGATTTCAATGGTGAAATCATCAGATACTGATCAAAGGCTCTTCTCGCGGGTAGTATATTCATCCGGTTTAGTATAATTATTACATTTGTCAAATCAACAGAAAGCATTCCGTTATTTTAAAAAGAATAACACTTATGAGGAGAAAATAAAAATATTAAAAAATGAGAGAAGACACTTATGCGTTTAGAAGCATTTTTCTTCTCCATAAAAACTGCGGACAGCTCAAACTAAAACTAAATTTCTCAAATAAAATAAATACGATTTTTAATAATAATTACGAAAATTGAACGATTGTTTTAAAACACCCCCATACGTGCAATATGAAACTGAGTGAGAGGAAGATTGTAATTTGGAGAGAGGAGTGAGAGAGTGAAAGGGGGGGGGGAGAGAGAGAGAGAGAGAGAGAGAGAGAGAGAGAGAGGGGGGGGGAGAGAGGGGGGGGCTAACGATGCACAGCTTGACGCGGCACTGCATTTCTCGCTTAAAGCAACACCGGATTGCAATTTCTCAGTTTAGCATTTAGCAAAATATAAGGGCTGGACGATTTGAATGCTGAAACAGTGACGGAAACAAAAAGTGAAGACGGATACGAAGACTGTGATGGAGAGCAAAACTTGGAGCTCTAGACTTTCGGGAAGAGTGAGTGACGGTGGTGTTGGTGGTACTTTGTGGATGAGTGGGAAGGGAAAGGTCTTGGTAGTGCAGTGAGGGGATGTTAGTTTTACGGTTGAGAGCAATGAGTAGGACAAAGGAGAAGAAGAGATGATCGCATCACTCACCGCAAAATATAAATATTAAATAATTCGTTTTTATTAACAAATGGATTGTATATTCTCGGCTCGATTAATTTTTGAGGGCGGGAAAAACCGAGATCATCATAGGGTATCCAAAGGAGCAGAGTAGTCGGACCAAAAAACGATAAAAAATCAAACCTTAGCTTTTTTTCACTTTCTTTATAGTGTAAATTCTTTCAAAAGAGAATGTACTATCAATTCCTGCGACCAAATAGCCTCTTTTAACAACTTACACAGTCGGTTCCTGTGGTCTGGTGGTCAGCGGAACTGACTGACTGCTAATCCTTAACCCGAGGTCCCGGGTTCGGATCCCGGCCTGGGCGAAAAGATTTGATAGACTCAGATCTTGTCACTCCGGAACGATATGGATGTGATTCTTTTCTCTTTCATATTTCATTCTTCTTCTCTCATTCTTCCTCCTCCATTGGGCCTTAATGGCGTATGATGGACACTTAAACTGCTTTAAAAAAAAAAATTAAAAAAATAAATAAATAAAAAAAAAAAAAAAAAAAAAAATTACACCTTAATTTCAAATTGATCTGTTCGGAAACTTTTTATTTCAGGATAAGAAAAGAGACACACAAACTGAGCCCGCGTACAATGTTCATGCGCGATTCCCATCATATGCCTCTATACCTACACCCTGTCTTCAAAATTATGTCCCCGAAAGTTCCTTTATGGTTAAAGCGCATTGATTTAAGAGTCCGTTGCAATTCGGAGCCACTGAAGCCCCAAAAACCGCACCCAAAAACAATAGGGTGGGTCGAAAAAGGGCTATTTTCGAAATCGGAGGGGGGCTACCTGGGAAAAATGATCTCCCCCCGAGGGAAGACGGCATCAAAAATCCCAGCTCAAAATTTTGACTCCCTATGTCTCCGCACAGAGGTTAAAAATCCGAATTTTTGGAAAAAATCGGGTTTTTTGACGTTTTTTTGGCATCTCAAACCTGCACAATGCCTTTTTTTCTTCCACGGCTAGTGATTTTATGTTACTAGAACGTACTAACTATAACTCACTTCAATTTCGACCCGATTGGTCGATGTTTTGAGTCTCCGCAACAATTTTTGTACAGCAACCCCTGAACTTGCAAAAAAACCCCAATTTTTTGAAAATTGCAATTTATAAACCCAAAAAAAACGAGCTGATTTTCGTGTCGGCTACTGCTCAATCGAATACAACAGGTGTAGTTTAAACACTGTTTCAATCACCCCCGGAAATTTTTGACATTTGAAGTCTCCGCAGTTGCTATGAAGCAATTAAAACGCGCGAAAATTAAAAAAAAATTCCGCGATCAATACATCAAAAGCTTGGGTTTTCCGAAAAAACGACTGCCCTTGTTCCAATTTGTCATTTTTCCCTTACTCTGACTAACTCTATCCTTCTTTCTATCTCCCCCCCCCCCCCCCCCCCCCCCCCCCCCCCCCCCCCCCCCTCCACCACCTTCACCTCATCTCATCCGCGTCCCGTAGCTTTACTCTCATTTTCATAACTGATGGTGGCAGTGTTGGCACACTTTAAGGAACCCTATTATTTCAAGACATGTAGGAAACTTGCGGCAAATTTGCAGAGCTGGTGCTTTCGTAGCAGACAGATGCCACCGATGCAAGTCTGATCGACTTTGACTAATGTTAGAGGGAAATGGGGAGGGGGGGCGAAAAACGCAAAATATATAAATGACCCAAAAAATTCAAATTGTTGTTTCGCAACAAAACATTCGAACATGTTGTTGCATCGCAGTAAGCAGCATTTCCATTTCGATGAGAAGAAATGAAAAAAAGTTGGGGCCAATTTGCTGATCATTTGGAGAAATGCATTCTATTTATTAAATAATGAAACTATAGACCTAAGGCCTTTCGGCTATTGTGTCATCGTCAAAGGTAAATAAATAGATGAATCGAGAAAACTGTAACCATGCGATTCAAGCAAATAAATAATAATCGTGAAAAACGAAAAAAACTCATTCTGAAGAGCAATTCTCAAAGATAGTAGAGAAAATATTCAATAAGGTCAAGACAAAATAGAAGATACCTAATACATAAGAGTAAATTAATAAATATTATAATTAATCAAAAAATTTGGGGAAAGTAAATAAAAATAAAATCAAGAAATGACCATTAGGAATAAGTTTTAGTTGTAAGTAGCCGTCATTGATAAGTATGTAAAAGACGGGAACATTTATACTTTAAAATGTAACTTACAGCAGATTTTTAACATTACCTACATGTTCCGCATTTTCAATTTTAGTCCGGATTTTAAATTTATTACTGATTTCTCATAGATTGCTGTTTGAATGTCAAATTCATCGATGATCTCAAAGCTATGTTGCTGTTCGAATATTTACATACGGTCAGATTTTCTTTGCGATTTTCGCGAGAAACATTCATGCCTTGAGAAGTTGTTCACGTTAGAAGTTTCGCTTTTTATGTGTTCTTCGAGGCGTGTATCTATGATTGTTTCAATTTTCCCCATATTTTACAGGGCCCTCGTTACAACTAATTTTACAGACTCCAACTTTTATTGTTAGGTTGCCTTATCTTTGATTTCTAGAGTTAATTCGTTGTAAAAAATGTTAAAGTTGCTAAGGTAACCTGATTGGTAACCATATTTTCCGGAAGCCCCTACCACAACTTCACTGGCTAATTTAAAATAATTGAGTTGAACACGAGTCTTTATTTTCCTTTCTAATTTTTATTCTTCATTGCTTAACATTGTTAGTCTTCTTTCAATGCTCCTTTAAATCACCAAGTATCTCCAAAAACCGAAGTAATTGTTATTTTTACTGCAGTGTCTGAATACTTTAAGCTCTGGATACGATATTTTGCTTTCAAGGCAAAGTTACCAGGTCCGAGCCTCCAGAAAGTGTCCACACCATTAATAGAACGTGAGGAGCGTAGCTAGTTCTTGTACAAGTTCGTTTGGACTAATCTATACCTACGATTGGCAACACTGGTCCATGAGGGAAAACGAAAAACAAGGTAGGCCCAAAAGATGGTTTGCAGCTAAATATCAATGTAGGCAATCCTTGTTTCTAAGAGATTAAGAACTGCTCATTTTTTATTTTTTATGATTATTATTTATTTGCTTGAATCGCATGGTTACAGTTTTCTCGATTCATCTATTTATTTACCTTTGACGATGACACCAATAGCCGAAAGGCCTTAGGTCTATAGTTTCATTATTTGAATAAATAGAATGCATTTCTCCAAATGATCAGCAAATTGGCCCCAACTTTATTTCATTTCTCTCATCGAAATGGAAATGCTGCTTACTGCGATGCAACAACATGTTCGAATGTTTTGTTGCGAAACAACAATTTGAATTTTTTGGGTCATTTATATATTTTGCGTTTTACGCCTCCCCCTCCCCTTTCCCTCTAACATTAGTCAAAGTCGATCAACTTGCATCGGTGGCATCTGTCTGCTATGAAAGCACCAGCTCTGCAAATTTGCCGCAAGTTTCCTACATGTCTTGAAATAATAGGGGTTTCCCTTTAAAATGTGCCAACACTGCCACCATCATTATGAAAATGAGAGTAAAGCTACGGGACGCGGATGAGATGAGAGTGAAGGTGGTGGAGGGGGGAGGGGGGGGGGGGGGGGGGGTAGGGAAGAAAGAAGGATAGAGTTAGTCAGAGTAATGGGAAAAATGACAAATTGGAACAAGGGCAGTCGTTTTACGGAAACCTAAGCTTTTGATGTATTGATCGCGGAATTTTTTTTTTAATTTTCGCGCGTTTTAATTGCTTCATAGCAACTGCGGAGACTTCAAATGTCAAAATTCCGGGGAGTGATTGAACAGTGTTTAAACTACACCTGTTGTATTCGATTGAGCAGTAGCCGACACGAAAATCAGCTCGTTTTTTGGTTCATAAATTGCAATTTTCAAAAAATTGGGTTATTTTGCAAGTTCAGGGAGTTGCTGTACAAAATATTGTTGCGGAGACTCAAAACATCGACCAATCGGGTCGAAATTGAAGTGAGTTATAGTTAGTACTTCTAGTAACATAAAATCACTAGCCGTGGAAGAAAAACGGCATTGTGCAGGTTTGAGATGCCAAAAATCGTCAAAAAACCCGATTTTTTCCAAAAATTCGGATTTTTTAACCTCTGTGCGGAGACATAGGGAGTCAAAATTTTGAGCTGGGATTTTTGATGCCGTCTTCCCTCGTGGGGTAGATCATTTTCCAAGGTAGCCCCCATCCGATTTCGAAAATAGCCCTTTTCGACCCACCCTCATAAACAAGCAAACTGCGAAGGTTGACAGTTAGTAGTATAGACAACCTGCGAGGATTGCTTGCCCTAGCAGCGTGACGAGATACCCTATCCAACTCTCTCTCCTTCTCCCATTAAAAAGTGTGTTAGACAAGGATAGATGTCGGAATTCAACTCCCTCCTTTTTTCCCCTTTTTTCTGCTTATACACATACATTTCAAAAGTAAAATGAGAGAGGTGGAAGGAGGTCCTAGTTTCGCCAATGGCTCGCCAAATCATCTGCTAAAACACGTTTTTTTTTGAGAAGATCATGGGCTGGACAAAGCACACACATGTCCATAGTCGTTTTCCAGAATATTGCCTTACTCTCTTCCTACCCATTAGAACGTATGTGCAAAAAAGAGACAGAAACGGGGAGGAAGTCACGTGATAGTCCATATATCCATCCTTTTCTAACACATGCGTCCAAATGGGCTGAGAGAGAGAGAGAGAGAAAGAGAGAGAGAGAAAGAGAGAGAGAGAGATAGGAGAGAGAGAGAGAGAGAGAGAGAGAGAGAGAGAGGAGAGAGAGAGAGAGAGAGAGGAGAGAAAGAGAGAGAGAGAAAAAGAGAGAAAGAGAGGAGAGAGAGAGAGGGAGAGAGAGAGAGAGAGAAGAGAGAGAGAGAGAGGGGAGAGAGAGAGAGAGAGAGTCGAGAGTCGAGAGAGAGTCGAGAGAGAGAGGGGGGAGAGAGAGAGAGAGGGAGAGAGAGAGAGAGAGAGAGAGAGAGAGAGGGAGAGAATATCCTGGCTATGGCTATGCACAGGTCGTTAACTGATTTGCGCGACCTCAGCTCAAAACAGTACTGAGCCGCGGAAAAGATGTTCTTCTTCTTTCGCTGTACCTTCAGTTCGGGTTGGTTCAGAGGCTGCTCGACCGCTATCACACAACTCACAAGGTCCTGGAAATTGACTTAGCTTAGCTTCAAGTACTCATAACACCACGACCGCCCCGCCATGCCACAACCCGTGTCCTGCGTCCCGCCTCGGTAAAGAGCGAGAGTACATTATAGATATAGATATACCCAATGTATGATATCGCGAAATGGCGGCGAGCCGAAAGTCGGAAATTGTTATAATGTTGTTTGAGCATCCGTTCCCTCTCACACTGCGTTTTCAGATCAAAAGTTATGAGGCCTTGTATACAATTTACCCCCTCCTCCCATCTATTGCTTTCTCTTTCTCTCCGCCGTCCTCTCTCTCTCTCTCTCTCTCTCTCTCTCTCCCTCTCCTGTTCCTTCACTAATGTACTCGGCTCTGAGAGAGCATACTGGCTCACTCACTATCTACATAAACTTGTTAAGCGGGTCGGTTGTGATTTTCGGTTATTTACATCGGGACATATCTCCCCGCTCAAAACTTGCGTATCTCGGATCTCCTGCGTCTGACCATGATGTGACAGGTTTTGGACCCACGCCTACGCCCCATCCGCTTGTTTATTTCTCTCTTTGTGCCCGTTTGATCAAATGTGTTAGAAAATGACAGAAATAGAGGTTGGAATCAGTTGAAAGCGACTTTCTTCCATCATTTCCTAACGCGTGTTTTGAAATGGGGAAAGATAAAGGGAGACCCTTACCTGGCCAATGGCGGACGCAGGAATTTATTCTCTCGCTCTCTTTTCCTGTTTGAGTGTCTGTACTAGAAAAGGAAACAGATAGGGACTGAAGTCACGTTCTAGCCCCTGATTCTGTCCTTTTGTAACCAAAAGTAGCCGATAAAATGTGGCAACAATGTATTTGCTCCATCTGAACTCGTACGAAATAATCTATTTGTAGGTAGGAATATAATCTGTTCTCGCTGGAATTGGTTTTTTTCTAAAAATTAAAACGGCAAAAAGTATACGGTCAATCTAGATGGTAACAATGGTAGCATCTCATGTTCCATCGAGTATTTTAAAGAACTTTCTCAGAAAGGCAAAGGGTCAAAAAATAAACATAATGCAAAAAATATCCCTCCGAGTTTATTTTCAAAACAATTTTATGCAACAGTGTCAGCATCTCTCATCAGGAAAGAAACGGATATCTATGAATGAATGAACGCATGCCACATTTTTGCAAATAAGCACGGTCACTGCAACATTATGGCCTCTTGCCTTCTTTGTTTCCTTTCTTTCGTCGCGTGAATAATGGTCAACGACAAACTTGAGCAGGGATTGAGAGCGCGTATGGGATAAATTTCAAGTCCAGAAATGCACGGAAGCACGCGGTCCATAACGGGTGATGACAATCGGGATATATATACATATATATAGCGATAGGGATGAGGGGACAATAGGGACAATAGGGGACAATAAGGTAATGTGTGTCCAACCTTAAACCTTACCGCACGCACAACCCATTTGCTACTCGAGAGCCGGAGTAGTTTTGTGCAGTGCTCCCCCCCCCCACTCTCTCTCCAAAAACCAGCAATGCTCTAATAATATCGTGTTGCCAGATTTTCTCTTGTAGTTAACCCCTTATAGGCCAAGCTCGAGTATACTCGTTTTTCGCTTCTCTATAGCCTACTTCACATTATTTCAGTCCTCACCCCGGATAAACGCGACTATTGATAAAAACGCTTACAAGATAAAGTTTCTTCGAGCGCCTTCTATTCCCCATATAGGCAAATCCAACTCCCCCGAGTACGAACAGTTACCTACCTTCCCTGTATAAACGGAAGAGAAGCGTTCTTTTGAACTGACCTGGTCCGTAGAGGGTTAATACAGCTGAATTATTAGCTATGTTGACGTCCCAGAGACACGATGAGGAAGGGGTGAGAGGGAGGGTCAGTGGCGAGGCGTGATATTTGGCAACAGTGTATCCTCTCCATTTAAATTCATTAAAAAAGTCGAACGCTTTAGTCGGCGATGACCAGGCATTTCGACCTTTCTAATGTGTTTAAATGAGAAAAAGGAACGTTGCCAAATCGCAAGCCTCGCCACTGGAGAGGGTTGAAGAAATTAAAATTGCCTCGTGATTGAGTTCAGGCAGAGAGGTTTTGAGTCCAAACGCTGAGACGTTGCCATGGGTGGCTTCTGAAATTAATGTCACCGAACAAAATAATTACCGAATCATAGGGGCGGGGCGCACTATGTGGTATTTGACCAAAGAAGTTGGCGTAAATTGTTTTTACTGTCCAAATGACTCGAAATTTGGTACCCGGGGGTACTTTATAACGCTGAATTCAAATTTTGTATCAGTTTTTCAAAATACGAAAATCCAAGATGGCTGCCGACAAATTAGTTGGTTAATCGGTGGGCAGCCATCTTGAATTTTCGAATTTTGAAAAACTGATACAAAATTTGAATTCAGCGCTAAAAAATACATTCGGATACTGAGTTTCAAGTCATTTGGACGGTGTTGCCAAGTTTCACTTGACGCCACTGCTTGTAGCGGTGGGTGTAGCCCCTACGACACGTGAAAACGAGAATTTCGTGAAAAAACGCGAAATTCAAACAAATTTTCCCGCCAAAGCCGTATTTTCCGCATTTTCTGACTTCAGGGCCTATTAGTACGCACCAAGGACTACCATTTCTCATATATTTACCCGCGGGATCTAGCAGGATGTTTGAACTAAATTTCTCGTGAAAATCGGAAAATTTACGTTTTCAACTAAAAACTTAGAAGTAGCAAATAAATATCAAATTCAAATTAAAAATGGATAAAATAGGCATAGACTGATTGTAATTACCTTCAGGAAGACGATTCATGTCCCAAAATTTTGTTCTGACCAGCAGCTGCTCGTGCAATCTGGCAACAGTGCTATTTTGCCATTTAAATCTGTGCTAAAAGATCGATTCTAGGTGAGGCACAGCGCCTCACCAAAGAATCGATTATTTTACATAGGTTTAAGTTTAAATGGAGGGAGTCCATTGATGCCACATTGCGCGAGCCGCCACTGGTTCTGACTTAATTTGAAACGCCTTTTTTTCGACGTTGATTGTAGTCTCGTGCTGAGGCTAAATTTAATCGTGGTAAAACTAATTTTTCCCCTGGTGGACTATAAGTAAATACATCCAGTTTAGATCCGCTAAATACAAGTTTCTGATGCAAAAATCTGTGTAAATTCCGAATATTACAACAGTTTTTCCCTATAGCGACTTTCTTTTTTGAGTTTATGCCAACATGTCCGGACATTTCGGAGACGCCAAAAAGTAGGTCTCATCATGTTATAAACACCGCCAACCCCAACCCGCTCTTGTTTTGTTTTTCGTCCCTCAGCGGTCCGCCACTGGATGCATGTGTTAGAAAATGATAGGAGAGAGGGGAAAAATCAGGTGACAACCCCTAATCTGTCCTTTTCTAACGCACACATATTCTAATGGGAGAGGAGAGAGAAAGACAAATTCCTGGATCCACCAATGCGTATAGTGACTAAACGCATGAGAGACGCGATTGGCAATTCCTGCTTTCTATGGGAATACAGAAAACCGCGGCCCGCGGCCGCAGGCGTGGGATCTGTTCCTTCCGGTCCCGGTATTCGCGCACGCGCTCTGCGTAGTCCGCGACGAGCTATATACAAACATAGAGAGACCACAGCGGATGTCCATTATTTGTCACCACGGATCCGATTGTCTAGTCATTTTTTTCTTCTTAACCCTTAAAGTTTCGAGTGAAATAAACACTGAAATTGGTTCAAAATCGCACTGTGTTGCCAGGTTTCATATTAAAATCCATATAATTCACATTTATTCCTGTGAGAAATATTCATCCGAAAGCAGTACACCATGCAACACTGTGCAATGCATCGTTGCCAAATTTGATGTTAAAATCTACCTATATTTTAAATGTATACTTTGCGACCTTTTATAATACTGTGAAAATAAATGTACTTATTGGGTACGAATTGCTTGGTGGTTGATGGTTGGTTTGGAAAACCGCTGGGATCGTGTTCTTTTAATCACTTCCTGAAAATCCAGCTGATTTCAACTTTCCAGCCCCTAAAAATCTTTCAAAAAGATTAACAACAAGTTTATAGTAACGAAATTATTTTCCAGCGTGCTGCAGAATACAGTCTGCGCTTTCAAAATTTCGTTTGGTTCAATACATACATGCCAAAATTCTGTCATTAGCAGAGAATATTGAACTTTACTCATGTCATGCCCGCATTGCATCAATTTAGAATTTATAATTTAGAAATGTTAAGTCTCAGGCAAGTTTTATTTTTTTGTTTTTTTTTGTTTTTTTTTTTCGACATTTATATTTTGGCTTATGTTCACATTCAATTAGGAACCTACAGCCACCTATAGACATTAGACAAATTGGGTTAGGTATGCGTAATTCTTTTAGTTTTTTGTCAAAAGACAGCGGAGAGTTTAAACATCCATGCTCTAAGTAACCAGATTTCCACTGTAATCTTTGTCGTGGACCCACTTTTAAGGAGTCCGAGCAACAAGACCAATGAATAATCTGATGCCTCTACCGGGGGTTCGAACCCGGGAAAGTTTTACTTTGATTTGAAGAAATACAAAATTGAAAATTCGCCAAAGATTACCGGTCGAGCTCCGCCTCCATATTTCTGAAATAAGTTTACCTCGTTCCTTGAGTGCTTTGGGATACCGAGAAACGTCTTTCAGCCCGTTGGTTGTTGGGTGTGTTCTATGCACCAGCCAGTGGCGGCTCGTGCAATGTGGCATCAATGGACTCCCTCCATTTAAACCTATGTAAAATAATCGATTCTTTGGCGAGGCGCGGCGCTGTGCCTCACCTATAGAATCGATCTTTTAGCACAGATTTAAATAGCAAAATAGCACTGTTGCCAGATTGCACGAGCCGCTGCTGGCACCAGCTGATTTCATCTCGAACTCACACTCCTAGTCCAGTGGAGTAGCGTGTAATTTGGCAACGTTGTAGTGTGTCCATTGGAACTCATATTAAAGGTTGAATGTGACGGTGTTCACCAAACACCCAATCGTTCGATCTTTTTCATGAGTTCAAATTGAAGAACTGCAACGTTGCCAAATTGCACGCTACGCCACTGCACTAGCCTTATTGTTAGACAAACATTACAAAGGAATAAGCTGACTGCTCTGTGACACTTCCATGACCTAAAGTCAAGGGTCAGTCACAAGCGGCAACGTTGCACCGGGTACTGAGCACGGGTAGGGGCAGACCGCGAGATCCACGGCCAGTGAGCGAGAACACAGATTTTATTGTTTTTATTGTTTCCGTTGGATGGTTGGTTCAGCGTAGCTCAACGTGTAGAGGTGCACCGTAGAACGGTTAATGGTTGTCAGATTACACATTGAAAGCCGTGATGAATTTTTCTCCGTAGGTTCAATGAAAGAGACGATAAAGGCTAATTTTTTTATGTTCGGAACAAAATGAAACATATACATTGAAAAAAAAAATGCTGTTTTAAAATTTAAAATGTTAAAAAAATGTCCGACAAGTTCTCAATGCTGATATTACATTATGAAAATGATGACTCAACCATGGATGTTGTTAAATGAGCATTTTTAAATGTGAATCAGCATTTTCATATAATGTAAAAATCAGCATTCAGAACTTGTCGAACATTTCTTTTTTAACATTTTAAATGTTAAATCAGCGTATTTTTTCAGTGAAATAGATTACTTCCTCATTTTTACATGCGTTTAGCACTTGTGGTTTGAACGAAACGAAACACTCTAACCACTCCACTGTGGGGCCGATGCCCGATTTAGGCGGCCAAAACCTAGGTTCAGATAAATTGATTTCTGACATCAAGGTGCTCAGAGTAACATGTGTGGACCTCAAATCAATGACAATTTACCGCCCTAGCATGATAATGGCTCTGGGGCGACGTTATCAAGATATGATGTCAACAAGTGCGAAAATCCTCCGCCGCAGCTTGACAATGACCCGCACTGATCTGAGGCGTCTGGGAGCTTTGTTATCAAAACAAACGCCAAACTTTCATGATGGGCGTGATTTTAAAAGGTAAGACGACACTTTCATATAGGGATCCGATTTTTTTGTCCTTATTTTTTCACATGCATGAAGTGACGAAGATCCGTCTTTTTTTCATTGAATTTCATCAGTCATCAAAACTTCAGTGGACTCAAAAAAGCGGTACACGCGGAGTCACGCCTATTCCGTTGCCAGATTCTGATTCCAAATTTCATGTAGTTTCAGAATATGTCCAGCTTTTTTAGCGCAAGTTAGCAGAAAGGTGTTTTTTTCGGCCTTTTTTAAGAAAAATACATCAAAAATGGCAAAAAAAATTGTTTCTCCTGATTAATGGAGAAAAGAATGCTTACGAAAACGAACTTGTCAGCTATTAGGAGTGTCATACAGATTTCACTAACCTAAAATAAATTAGAAAACAGATCAGTTAATTGATTAAATTTTTGATATTCTTTAATAAATCCAATAGAACCGAGCATTTTATTGGTTGCTCAAGAGAGATGCATTTTTGAGATTAGACATGATGTATCTGGTGAATTTTTTTTTTTTTTTTTTTTTTTTTTTTTTTTTTTTTTTTTTTTTGCGCAAGTTTGTGTCTAAGTAATACGCTTTTAATTGTGAGCTGTGTCAGTTTCCATTTGAACACTTATTAAAACTCATCAGCACCTAATGTTTCGCCCGTCATAGAAAGTGTCGCGAGTGTGACCGAGGTGACCCAGGACACAGCGAAATAGTACATTCCAATTGTTTGGTCGTGATGAAAACAAGATGGATCTTCGTCACCTCATGCATGTGAGAAAATAAGGACAAAAGAATCGGATGCCCCATACAAAAGTGTTGTCTTACCTTTTAAAACCACGCCCAACATGAAAGGTTCGGCGTTTGTTTTGATAACAAATGTTCCAAACGCCTCAGATCAGTGCGGGTCATTGTCAAGCCGCGGCGGAGGATTTTCGCACTTGTAAAACATGTTTTTCTTGCAGCAATAGATGGTTTGTTCTATGAGTAGATCGAAATCACTCCCAACGAAAAACAAAACAAAAATAATGGAGCGAACAAATAAAAAAGGGAAGGGGGGAAGACTGAGAAAAGGAGCGGGCATTGGCGGATTCAGCCCTCACAGACGGGGGGGGGTGTGAAATTGGGATTTTCGCCCCCCGGTGACCCCTTTTTCCGTTTTACTCTCCTCCTTTCCCCCTTCTTTTCCCCTTCTTTCACCTTCCCTCGACCCCCTTTTTCCCCCTATTTTTTGGTCGAACTGGGGGGGGGGGGCGATCGCCCCTTCGCCCCCCTGTATTAGCCAATGGGAGCGGGGAGAGGAGGGGAGGGGAGGGGGCGAGAGAGTTCTTCGTGAATGGACTCTCAATGAATAAGTAACAAAGTAACCGAAAGCACCTCGAAGGAAATCTCTGATTTCAACCAACGATAATGGTTTACGCGCGATAAGTACAATTCTATGGAGGAGGGGGAGGGGAGGGGCTTAAAGGGGCCATCAAAGGGACAGAAGGTCTTCTAGGACCATAAAGATTGATTCTGAGGTCCATACGTGGTCAAAAGAGGCATATATGCGTCTACTTGGGGGTTTTGGCCGCCTAAATCGGGCATCGGCCCCATAGTGCACTCTGACGAGTTCGTCCACCGATCCTGGTTACTTGAGTTCCACTGCGAGATTTAACCTTTAACCTGTCAGTTCTGTTTGAATTGTGAGTTTTTTGATCTGTTAAATTTGTTTACGTCACTGATCATATCTCGAAAAACGAAATCAAAATCGGAGAAAAAACAAAAGAAAGATAAATGGTTGGAGTCACAGGTTACTCCGGGAAGATGGAGGGTGGGGAGGGTCCCACATTTTCTGGGATGTTTCCAAAGATTACTTATACTCCAAATATGGCACTAGCAAAAATCTTGTTGAGCGCCTTCATTGCTAAAACACATACACTGGTCCACGGTTTGTTTACGTTTCGGCAAGCGAGAGACGTGCGGGCGGGGTGGGGCCAGTTGACTGGCCCACGACCCCCACCCCGCCCGCACGCTTCTCGCTTGCCGAAACGTAAACAAACCGTGGGCCAGTGTATGTGTTTTAGCTCGGTTTTAGAAATGAAGGCGCTCAACGAAATTTAACATTGGCAAGATAGCTAGTGCCATATCTGGAGTATAAGTAATCTTTGGATGTTTCATATTACAACAAATCAGAGAAAGAAAAAAAACGGGGGCATGGATTTCGGAAAAAGGTATGGATAATGGAGGGAATGAATAACAGAGGAGAGGAGGGGGGTGGTGGATGGGCAAACTTTTTTTGTGGGAGATCGGGACTGAGCCTTTGAAGGGAATCATCCGAGTCATTTGTAAATTGCTCAAACACTCGTTCGTGATAATTACCCTTTTTATTTATTGATTCAATGCACACATTGTTCATACTTCAGAGAGAAGATGGCTATAAAAAATGGAAGAGGGGTGTAACCCACCTAACTATTTTTGACGCGTTCCCATCAAGTGTGCCAAGTATATTTTCTTCAGTTTCTAGGACCAGAAGTTCTCAAATTACTTGTTAACTGGTTATTTTAGTTATTCTTCAATTTACCGACTGAAGAGGTCAAATAGCTCATCTTCCTACCACTCCAATAACCTAAAAAAACATCCGAGCATGAAATTAAATCCTCAAAATCAGTAGCGGCTCGTGCAATCTGACAACGCAGTGCTATTTTTCCATTTAAATCTGTGCTAAAAGATCGATTCTAGGTGAGGCACAGCGCCTGACCAAAGAATCGATTATTTTACATAGGTTTAAATGGAGGGAGTCCATTGCTGCCACATTGCACGAGCCGCCACTGCTCAAAATGAAGAATGGAAGGATGGAACCCCGAACATTTGCCTAAATGTGTTCTTCAAGAAATAAAAATGCATGAAATCATTACGGCCGGGGTATCGGAGGACCGCGTTTCCGTAAAACTTTGATGGCATCGCATACGGTAAAAAAGACTGGTAGAATCTACCATCTGTGCTGATTTTGGAGTCAGCTATCAAGTATATGGTAAATTAAGTTAACTTCTTGGTATATTTAACCATAGTTTAGTGAAATTTGCCATATTTGATAGCTGATGACTCCAAAATCAGCTATGCAGATCGTAAATCCTACCATTTTTTTCCGTGCGTCAAGTTGCAGCATCTCGGAAAAAAGTTGCAAAGATTGGTAAAATATCAAAAAGAGTCTTTAATTTTTAGAGTATTTAAGGAAATTTCAGAGGGAGGCATAACTTTCAGGGGTAAAAACAAAGCCCCGTGGGTAAGCAGTTCAACATCGATTGGGCCTCCCAGGCCTGTCGCGTCCCTTATTTAAGGGTTAAATTAAAAAAATAAAAATAAAAAATTAAAATCAAAATTAAATTAAAGACTCTTTTTGATATCTCGCCAATCTTTGCAATTTTTTTCCGAGATGCTGCAACTTGACGCACAGCAAAAAATTACTGGTAGAATTTACGATCTGCATAGCTGATGATTGTGGAGTCAGCTATCAAGTATGGCAAATTCCACTAAATGATGGTTAATTTGTTAAATGTACCAAGAAGTTTGAAATACCTCCTCCTCAGTTGCATGTTAGATAAATTTCAAGTTCAACCATGAAAAATATCTAATAAGTGTCCATCATCCACTGTATAGGCAACTGGTGGGTTTTATTCCGATGAGTCTTGACCCACAGATCCAACAAAAAAAGAGATACCTGTCTGTCGCAGTCTTTAAACTGGGTCTCTATATTTATTGTCTCTACACAGAAAAAAACCGAAAGAACCGCTTAGTTAGCGCCAGTGGCGTCGCTTTCCATCTGGCAACAATGTGACTCAACCATTTAAACTCATTAAATCTATCGAATTTTTACTGTGCACTGTGCACCTCCTGAATTCGGCCTTCCACATGAGTTTAAATGGATAGAATGCTGTGTTGCCAAATTTCACGCTACGCAGCTGGGTAGCGCTGACTAAATGCTTTGGTAGAAACTTGACCCAGCAAAAGACTTTGGTAGAGACAACCACACTACCGAATCCAAGAGATTGTCTCTCTCTCTCTCTTTCCCCTTTTAAACGCGTGTGTTCGAAAAGGACAGACGAAGGGCAGTCACGTGACTTTCTCCCCCCCTTCTTTCCTCTCCTAACACATGCGTTTAAATGGGCAGAGAGTGAGAAAGACAATATCTTGGATCCGCCACTGGACAACCAACGCTTTGGTTTCACCCAGGAAAATCTCTTTAGCTTGGCATCCAAAACCATTGCGGTTAGCTCTACTGAAGTATTTCGCTGATGGGTCATTTGTTTGTACAAAAGGTTTTGTCAGCGCCACAAAAGCGGCGGTTTTCCTGTTTTTTGTGTGCGGTGCGGTGCGGCCTGAGTTGATATTTTTATACTTTTACTGCCCACGTCATTGTTGTGGCCAGGAATTTATCTTTTTCTCTCAGTCCCTACACGGAGACGAATTTCTGATTGAAATTACGGGACGTAGGAAGAAATTGGGGTAAAAAGAAATTCCCTTTAAAATAATAAGAATTCTTATTGATTCAATCATAATTATCATTGGTCCAATTGAACGTTTTGATGATCAGAAGAATCGCAAGAAAGAATCGTTGGATCAATGATAATTCTTATTATTTTAAAGGGAATCATAGGCGGCGCACGGTGGATCGAGTCAATGGGGAGCATCGGACATTTGTCTGTGTGACTCTTAAATATCGCGATTACCAGTGAAAGACACATGAAACCTACTCAATTTTTCACGAAGATTTCGTTTTTTTTTACTTGCATTAGCCTAAAATTATTACCGTCCCTATAAATGTATCATTTTCAATCCAAGAAGAGGTTAATGAAAACTACTATCTTCTGCGATTTTTTGCGAGTGAACAAAAGATTAAATATGTCCTAGTTTGAGCAACTGTTGTTGCCTGAGGCTTAGTATTAGTTTGTAAACACGTTTCAGATTACATGAAGGACATACATGGGTTCAAATAATCGTGGGGGGAGGGGGGGAGACAATCCTAATATAAATGCCAGTGAAGACAAATAAACAAGTTTCTTCCTATAATATCACTGAATTCGTTGGTCAGAATTTCCTAAGCATATACTCAAATTTTACACTGCTTACATACAAATACTTACAACCTAACCAAACTTAACCTAACCTTGAAAAAAAAATGGGGGAAAAAATGGGGGGGGGAACTACAAACCAAAAATGGCAATATTCATGCGGGCTTTGAGTGATCATGAACATGTTTTGTATCCATGATACACGCGAGGTAAAATTACGATCGCCACTCATTCGATAATCGATTCTTACTGCATTTTATATCGAATGATCAAAAAGTTCAACCCAAGCATTTCCGAAAATTCACGGAAAATCACGAAAGTGTTTCGTGACATTTCGTGAATTTTTCAATACCTGTAGCGTGGCATTCGGGTGTTAAGGTGCATCATCTGCCTCTTTACTTTCCATACTAATTTAAATTGGAATAATTGCTTACCAACTAAAGTAGTAACAATCATCAAGATATTACCATTCATTCTTGCGATTTTTTTTTTTTTCCCCCTTATCAATAACATTTACTTTAAAACGCATTTTGATGAGTCAATATGGCAACAACGCAGTAGTGAGCTAAAAATTGTCGTCCTGTCATATACAGAGAAGAATAGCGACTTCAATCAAATTTTTGCCAAAAGAGTAATTTCCATTTTCCATGCGGGTAAATGAATTTATGAAGAGGGCTAGAAGACTTGAACACCCCCCCCCCCCCCCCCGACCACTCATTTCTAATGGTTACAACCCCCATTTATTAACTTTAAAGAAAAGCTTTTCCAACATCACCTCTAGAAAGAAAACTGCTCACCAAAACGCATCTGTCATCAAACCAAACCACCAGTCCAGGGTGATTAGTATTTTCACGAAAATGGCCTTTCAACAATTTCCATTTTTAGCCTTCTAACTTCCGGATCCGCAAACTTCTGTAGAAAATAAGCAATTATTTCATTCTTTTTCCCCGACTGATTGTAAGTCATGCATCTATGTGTGAAGACACATGTGAATAAAGAAAAACCATACATCAGCATAAAGCTGAGACTTTTCCTACATTCTCTCTCTCTGCTTTTCTATTGCGCTTCTCGCACTAGTCTTCCTTCAGCTACGTATTGTGTAACAAGCCTCGTCTAAAAATTGAAACCATGTTTATAAAATAAATCAAAATATTTCCTCTAAAACTCCGCTTTAGTTGATGAGTCTGATTACTTAATCCAACAGGTTATGGGCCCAGCCCATCAACCAAAAAAACGGAGTTTACATAAAAGGCCGTGTTTCCGAAGGTTTTTTTTGATACGTTGGTGTGATCTCGCGAAAGAAAACTCTTCGTTCGGTGTTTAAAGAAAACGGTGTTCTGTTGTAAAGATGAGTTGGTTTTCTAATTCCTCGGATAACATAACGATTAAGAATGATTTGGATCTGCACGATATAATTTTGTATGTAATAGTGTTTTTAATTATTATTGTGTTAATCGCGTTTTACGGAATACGCAAGTGCCGTAAAATTAATAAACAATTAGTGAACCTAAGTCGTGCATAAAACGGAACGTTAAATAAAATGTTTAATTTTTTATAAAAAAAAATATAATTTAAAAAAAAAAAAAAAAAAAAAAAAAAAAAAAAAAAATGTGTATTTAAAAAAGGTGTTTTTCTGTTTAAAAAGGTGAATGCGTGGTAACAGCGCAAATTAAAAAGCATAAAAAAGTTTTTTTTGGTGCGTGGTTTTAAAAGCGTGAATCAAAAATTATTAAAATGGCAGAAAGTGCGGAAATTCAGGTGTTTAACATCGAAAAATTAAAAAACAAAACCAATTTCGAGGTGTGGAAATTTGAGGCCACGATATTACTCGAAGAAAAAGGTCTGTTTGATATGGTCTCGGGCAGAAAACAGAAACCCGTGGATGACAAGTCTAAAGAGTTTGTCGAATGGGCGAAACGAGATGCTCAAGCCAAAAGGATAATCCTGACAACTCTCGATAGAAGTCTTCTCACACATGTAATGTCCTGTAATTCGGCGCAGGAAATGTTCTCAAAATTGAGTGAGGTCTTCGGTAGAAGCAATGGAGAACTAAAGTGCGTGTTAATGCGCGAATTCTTCGAAGCCAAATTTGAAAAGGGTGTTCCACTTATGAAAAATGTAAGTAGAATTGAAAATATATTTCATCAATTAAAAGCCATTGACAAAACTATGGATGAAGAGATGCTGATGACAAAAATTCTTAGCATTTTGCCGGAACGATTGCACATTTTTTCAACGGCGTGGGAACTGTCCACCAAAGCAGATAAAACCTATCAAAATCTACTGTCAAAATTGATGGCAGAGGATGATAGATACAAAAGTCCAAAAGAGGAAGGCGTTGCCTTCTCTGCAAGCACCAAGACACAAGCAAAGTGTTTCAAATGTCAAGAGCTTGGTCACTATAAAAAGGACTGCAAAAAGAATATGGCAGTAAAGTGTGCGACTTGTAACAAATTTGGGCACCTGACCAAAAACTGTCGAAGCAATCAGAAAAAATGCAAGATCTGTAAGAAAACAAATCATACAGAAGAAACTTGTTTTTTCCGAGATAAGAATCAAGAAACCAAAAACGGTGGTTCATCAAGCAAAGTGTCTTTTTTGATGGAACCAAAATCAGAAAAGAACGACTCAAAAGTTGAATGGGTGATTGACTCAGGGTCAACTCAACATATAACCAATGATATCAATTGCTTACAAAATATCAATGATCAAAGATGCAGTGTAGGTGTGGCAAAAAGGGTAACGAACTCGAAATTACTAATGCAGGTGACATCGAAGGAGAAAACTTTGTTTTGAAAAATGTCTTGTTTTCTGAACAACTGAGCAGAAACCTACTGTCTGTGAATGCTGTGGTCCAAAGTGGTGGAATAGTGATTTTTGACAAGCAAGGAGTCTCCATTCAAAAGGACGGAGAAATTATCATCAAAGGAACTCGTCAAGAAAATGGACTGTTCGTGACACACTTAGGATTGCAAGAAAAAACTTCGTTCATGATAGCGTGTAAAAAACCTAATTGGCATAAAAGATTAGGTCACTTGGGTATCGACAACCTCGTTTTACTTAAATCCATTTCGGAGGGGATGGATTTGGAAAGTGATATAAAATTAAAAAGTGATGTAAAATTAAAAGGTGATGTAAATATAACTAAAAATAATTGTGATGTGTGCTTAACGACAAAATTTACTAAAAAACCGTTTAAAAATTCGCGAGATAAAGCGGGCCGACCCCTTGAAATTTTGCATACGGATCTTTGCGGACCAATAGATCCACCGACATATGATAACAAAAATTATTTTTTGACTGTAACGGACGATTATACAGGATTTACAATGACCGAATTATTATCGCGTAAAAGTGAGGCAAGCGAAGCCCTAAAGTGTTTTGTGTTGCAAATGGAAACCAAATTAAACGCGAAAGTGGAAAAAATTCGGAGTGATCGTGGAGGCGAATTTACCGGAAACGATTTCATAAGCTGGGTTAAACAAAGAGGAACTCAAATGGACTTTTCACCTCCTCATACGCCCCAGTTAAATGGAACCGCGGAAAGAAAAAACCGTACTATTATGGACCGGGCGCGAGCTCTTATCGCGGAGTGCGGACTTAAAAAGTTTATGTGGGGGGAAGCAGTACTGACTGCAACATACCTTATCAATCGTAGCCCAAAAAGAGGCATGAATAAAACGCCCTACGAAAACTGGTTTGCGAAACCTCCAAATCTCAAAAATATTCGTGTGTTCGGAAGCATCGCATATGCAAAAAATACGGGATTTCTTAAAAAGCTCGAAAACAGAGCCAATAAATACATATTTGTGGGTTACGCGCCACATGCGTATAGACTTTACGACCCTGTTAAACGGAAAATAGTCATATCGCGCGAAGTCGAGGTAATCGAAGAAAATTACGAATACGAAGATTCGATGAAAGAAAACGACGTAACACGTGTGCGAATTGTATCGGATCAACGCGAACAGGACGAAGACAATCAACTGGATGTGAGCATTGCTGATTCAACAGAATCGTCACTCGAACTCGAGACAAGTGATCTGAATGACGAAGACTGGCACCCGACAGAGGGGGATGAGGGGAGCGACACGGAGACAGAAGCTAACAGAACCATCATTTCTACAGAACAAAAGCGATATCCTGAGAGAGAAAGACAGAATGCAAAACGGTATCCAGATCACGAGGTGCTGCTAGCACAAGCGCAAGGAGAGCCAACCAGCGTTGCCGAAGCGATGCAATCAACTGACCGCGACAAATGGCGTGAGGCTATGGTAAATGAATTTGATTCTCTGATTAAAAATAAAACGTGGACTTTAATTGAGCCACCTGAAAATAAGAAATCAATCGTTAAATCTAAATGGGTTTTCAAAATTAAGCAAGGCGTAAATGGTGAAATCGATCGCTACAAAGCTCGATTAGTTGCGAAGGGCTTTACCCAAATTAAGGGAGTTAATTATTTTGAAACTTTCTCGCCTGTCGTTAGATTTTCTACGATTCGGTTTTTAATAGCTATTGCAGTAAAATTAAAATTAAAGATTGAACATCTAGATGTAGAAACAGCCTTTTTAAATGGGGAGCTACAAGAAACTGTGTTTATGACTCAACCTGAAGGTTTCATTAAAAAGGGAGAGGAAAATAAAGTTTGCCATCTACAAAAAGCTATTTATGGTTTGAAACAGGCGTCGGTAACCTGGAACCAAACCATAGAAAAAAGTTTGGTAAAATTAGGGTTTATAAAATCTTTACATGAGGCATGTATTTTTTACAAAATTGAAAAAGAGACAATCATCATAATCGCAATTTATGTTGATGATTTTTTATTGTTCTCTAACGATGAGAAAGAAAAGGAACGAATAAAAGCCAGCTTAATGCAAGAATACAAAATGAAAGATTTGGGAGAACTCGAATATTGCCTTGGAATAAATTTCCAACGGAATAAAAACAACGGTAAAATTTCATTGAATCAAAAGCAGTATATCTTAAAAGATATAATGACCAAAGCATTGCCGAAATTGAAACACAACTTTTGTGTCTCTAACTTTGTCAATACAGGTGAACAAAATGATAAAATAATGTTTGTTCTTACGTTTATTTTTAGCTTTAAGAAAAAATTTGTAAAGACGAGGTTAGGAGTCATCGTAAGTGACAATTAGTATTAAGTTTACAGGTACGTAAAATTAAATTCCAGGTGTGGAAATTAACGTCAACATTTATAAAAAAAAAAAAACAAAAAAAACAAAAAAAAACAAAACAAAAAAAAAAAAAAATTCAAAGGAAGAACATAAAAACCAACTATAGAAAAAAGAGATTAAAAAATTGAGTGGGGGTGTAGAAAATAAGCAATTATTTCATTCTTTTTCCCCGACTGATTGTAAGTCATGCATCTATGTGTGAAGACACATGTGAATAAAGAAAAACCATACATCAGCATAAAGCTGAGACTTTTCCTACATTCTCTCTCTCTGCTTTTCTATTGCGCTTCTCGCACTAGTCTTCCTTCAGCTACGTATTGTGTAACAAGCCTCGTCTAAAAATTGAAACCATGTTTATAAAATAAATCAAAATATTTCCTCTAAAACTCCGCTTTAGTTGATGAGTCTGATTACTTAATCCAACAACTTCCGCAAGATGTTTGACAAGATATGAGATCCAGGGGGTGTTAGGAGTCAGGAGATGTGTCGCTTCATTGCAAGTTCGCGCGAGTTTTATACTAAAACCTCAGTTATTCCTGAAAAAAGGGCTTTTTTCAAGGTTCTCCATTACTGCTCTTTACTGAGTCGAAAATTGCAGTTAAAAAAAGGATAATAAGCTTTTCTTGAAGCTAAAGTGACCCTCAATCAGCTCCAAGTGTAATGATTGCAAACACGAATCAAGTATCTATAGTATTTTGCATTTGAAGTCGCGGAAGTAGAGGTCAGATTTTCGTGAAATTGATTCTTCCTCAAAAATACAAACTTTGAAGTACCCCTACTGCCAGAAAAAGTGCCTTAAATTAAATTGTGCACACATTTTTGGGACCCCTGAAGGCCCTAGAATAAGATTCTTTTGTCAGAAGTTGAATTTTTAAACCTCCATTTTTGCCCAAATGTCCGGTGCTTAGCATTGACTCGATCCAACGTGCGGCGGTAGCCGCACTGGCCCAGTCAGAAAACACCCCTGGGAGGGTACACATACCGCTTATCATACAAGAAACATTTCTTTTTACCCCAATTTCTTCCTATGTTCCGTAATTTCAATCCGAAATTTTTCTCCGTGTATTTAAACGCATGCGTTAGAAAAATATAGAGATGGGGGCTGTCACGAATGTCACGTGACTTCAGCCCTATGTATGTCTGTCCTTCTCTAACGCATGCTGTCAAATGGGCAAAGCGAGAGAAAGACTATAGGTCCATGGCTATGGCTATGACCCAACTCATTGTCAGTTGTTAAATTGCAATAAACAGTCTTCGAATCCCTCTCTTTGAGATTTGGCAACTCTGTAAAAATTGTACGGCGTTAGGACCGGAAAGTATATAGGAACATAGAGAGTATAGACTGTAGAGCTTCACGGCGAAGCTCGTCTGCCTATTGTCTTTAATGCACCATTTAATTTCTCTCTACAGAGTAAACCTTCTATTCAGAGTGTTCAATGTGCTACCCCCCCCCCCCCCTCTTTCCCTTTCCCACCATTGTTCCCCCCGAGCCCTCCCATCGGCCGATCCCGCGAACAAATAAATACCTCTAAATGAATGGATGATTTCTTCTTCTTCATTTTTTTTTTTTTTTTTTTTTTTTTTTTTTTTTTTTTTTTTTGCGCGCATACATTAGACTAAGTACTCGGAGATAAAAGTGTTTTCCTGATCCAATCCCTATCCTGGCGTCACGCGGACGATATATACAGTTATACCTTCGGTACTATCCCACCCGCATCACGTACAGTGGTCAGAGATTGTATAATCTTTGGTCAAAAATCAACAAGTAACCATCATCCAGGCACTTTATTTTGAGGGGTGCGGCGGGGGGAAGGGTAGAGTTTTTCATTAGACTCTGGATAAATTTTATTCAAACTGGATTTTAGGAGAAAAAATGGAGCAATTTTCTGGGAAAGTCCTCTAATGGCGTTAGAGACAAAACGATAAAACAAGGTCATCGACACTGAAAAACTGCGTGCTCCGGTAGTACAAATAAAGCTCCGGTAAAGCCGAAGCACGAGCTGATTCAGATAGCTTTGTAGAGCAAAGTTCGGTGGAGCATGAGCACGTGCTCCGGGAATGTATGTAAAGAAGAGTGGTAAAATAGCGTGCCGCTACCGCGGGATCGATCCGGGGTCGTGCCATTCCAGTGTCCAGTGCGTTACCTCTGCGCTGCTCACAGCTTGTCTGCTTGTATCAAACGAGGGCTGATTGCTGCGTTTATAGGGAAGCACTCCGAAGCCAGGGCTGCCGTTTTGCGAATAATCAATGCTATTTTTCTATTCACCGATGATTCCACCGGTTGAGAAAAGATTACACAGTTCAGTCGAGTGTATGACTGTAATGCACGAAAATACTCTGATCTGTAATCTTTCTTTAATCGGTGGAAACTCCGTTGATTAATTGAAATATCCGCAAGTTTTTTAAAGTCATCGACGACTCCAACGGTTGAGAAAAGATTACAGATGCGAGTATCTTATATTATATTTGTAAGAATAAAGCTAAGTTCCCGGAGAACCGTTACACCGTTCGGGAGGGGCCTGGTACCGTTCGATCGGGATCGGCTCCAATGCTTCGGGAAAATTATAAGTTTTTCCTTACGGGCCCCGCGTCCCTTTTTAAAATGCTAAAAACTTTTCTCTCAAAAAGTTGTGCGAGTGCGAAAAGGATGCGAATCAGTTCGTTTTGCAAGGGTGAGAGAGAGAAGCGAGATTTTGTAGTCCTTTTTTAAATGCATACGTGCGGAAGAGCATACGATTTTGTACGCGTGTGAGCGAGAAACGTGATGCTCTGACAATTTTTTTTTTTAATTCGATCGCACGATTTGACGTTACCATGGCG
This sequence comes from Trialeurodes vaporariorum, assembly GCA_011764245.1. Taxonomy (NCBI): domain Eukaryota; kingdom Metazoa; phylum Arthropoda; class Insecta; order Hemiptera; family Aleyrodidae; genus Trialeurodes; species Trialeurodes vaporariorum. The sequence goes on from VMOF01000379.1 coordinate 45,807,696, forward strand.
ATGTTCATCATATGTTTTACTCGCGGGAGGAACCGTTCGGGTAGACGCATTTTAATAGCGACTTAATGATATCGATGTATAGCTTCGACTTTTTATCCATGTATTTTCGTAGATATACTCAATAGGACAGTCACAGTGCTGCTAGCTGTGTCGAGAAATATACAGTCACTTCAGACTTAATAAAAAATGTGTATCTTTTATTTAAATATACGACAGCACTGTACAGTCTTCGATTGACGATGGCTTGACGCGGTTGCTGTATCGCTTCGTGATGTATAGAGCTTCGATATTTATCATATGTTTCATACGCAAATTTACAGAATAGTACAATCAACGAGTGATGACTTGATGAGATCGGTGCATTGGTTCGATACCTCGAATATAACCCTGAAAATTTGAGCTAGGTTTCGAGAATTTATAAAGAAACTAAATGATTAGCGACATTAGGGTTAATATCGATAAGTTGAGACGGTGGTTATATTTTTCTTATTAATAATAAACTGTCAAATATTACTGAGTTAAGTAAATAATTGGCTTCCTGTTGTAAATGCGTTGTTTACTTTAAATGTGCAAGTGATTCATCCAAGAATACTCCTTACTAACGAACCAAGAATATGGTTGCAGATTTTTTCATTTTTAAGTTGGCGATTTGAGTTGTTTTCGTTTCAGTTCGCGTTTTGGCAAGGTTATAATGTTTTTAAGATCTGTTTTTTCCGATTTAAACAAAAAAAAAAAAAAGAAAACAAAGTTTCGATAGATCTCTTGAGCCTTGAGTATGTAGTTTTTTGTGGTTCATTTGATTATATACCTGTTATTTTTTAATCTGTGCAGTAATATTAGTGGGTCAGTACGACGTTTATTTCGAAATAGACGGTTCTTTTAGTGATGACTTGGTGATGACGTCATCCGGTGATGAGCGTTCCAAACAAAGACAAACTGTCTTTCTTGCTCTCACGTAACCCCCATATTGTACTGCTATACTATAA
>VMOF01000379.1:45809181-45924181 GCA_011764245.1 Trialeurodes vaporariorum
TTCTCAGACTAGCTAAAAGTCTAGCCAGGGCCAAGGGCCAAGGGCCCGTCAAGATTTTACCAACGGCGGAAACAAAACTCGTAAAAATATTATTTGGCTCTAGGATTACGCCGTTGCATAATTTCCACTAATGAGTAAAAAATGCATTAATAAATCATATATTCAACACTCTCCCGTGATTTTTAAAGTATTTTTATGGCTGAAAACAAATTAAATGTAAAGTCTCCACCAAGACCAAAATACAAAAACATGATTTTAATAAGTTTAAGTTTTAAAAGGATTGTTTTTCCTGCCTCGGTTTTACATTTATACTTACACCTAAAAGTGATTAATAATATAACAAACAAGTACTAAATTTTAATTATTATTAATTTGCCGACGAATCTGAAAAGAATAAAAATTATTTCATCCTGCAAAGAAAAATTCAAGTTAAAAAAAAACAAACACACAAAATATATTATAAGAAAACAAACAAAATCTAAACGATTATAATGAGAATAATATGCAATTTGCATGTTAAAAAAAAAAAAAAAAATTATTGCATTAATTCATCTCTGAATTTGACGAACTTTTCTTTACACAAAGGTTTCGTAAAGAAATCGGCCGTTTGTCTCTCAGTTGGACAATATTCGAGGTTAATTGTTTTGTCGCACCATTTTTCATGTAGGAAGTGATACCTTACATCAATGTGTTTTGAGCGACGATTGAAGACGCCGTTTTTTTTTATGTTTACAGTAACTTTGGCACTAACTAACTCCTCGATTAAACCTTTTAAGAACAAGAGTTCTTTCACTGTATCAGTTGCAGCGATGTATTCGGACTCAGTTGAAGAAAGAGCCACAATCGGTTGTCGGCGAGAGCACCAACTGATTGGTCCATTCGCAAAAAAAAATGACATAACCGGTCGTGCTTTTCCGGGTCTCTAGGTCGCCAGCGTAGTCTGCATCACTATATGCAGTCAAATTGAAATTACCGCTTCGCTTGTATTGTATGCACAAATCTTTGGTACCTTTTACATAACGAAGCAATCTTTTAACATTATTTACATCTCTTTTAGTCGGATTTTCAAGAAAACGACTAGCGTACCCCACGGCAAACGCAGTGTCTGGTCGGGTTTTATTTGCCAAGTATAAAAGGCTGCCTACAGCCTGTCTGTAAGGAAATTTTTCTTCTTTTTCTTCACTTTTTTCTCTTTGTTGACTTATTTCTCCGCTTACCATTGGAGTTTCAGCGGATTTTGAATCTTGCATATTGAATGCATTGATAACCTGATCAATGTAGTCACTTTGCTTCAAAGTGATTACATCGTGTTCACGTTCTATCTGAATTCCTAGAAAAACGTCGGGGTCAAACTGCTCAGTTACCTCAAATTCTGTCTCTAAGTCCTGAATTAATTTGATTATTTCACTATTATCATAACCTAAGACTATACCATCATCGACATGAATAGCGAGAAGCAACGATCTATCTTTGTTTACAAATATGCATTTATCGTGCTTGATTTGAGTCAAACCTCTTTTCTTCAAAAAATGTGTAAATTTTATATTCCAACAAGCAGGAGCTTGTTTTAGTCCATACAACGCTTTCTTAAGTTTACATATTTTATTTTTACTATTATTTTCGCACCCTTTTGGTAATTTCATGTAGAGTTCCTCAACGAGGTCTCCATGGAGAAAGGCTGTTTTATATCAAATTTGGCAATATTGTAACCTTTTTCAGTCGCTAATGCAAACATTATACGCATCGGGCTGCTATTTACAACTGGACTGAATGTCTCCTCAAAGTCAATCCCTTCTCGCTGTTCAAATCCTCTGGCAACCATGCGAGCCTTACATTTCCCATCCTCCTTGATTTTAAAGACCCACTTGTTCGACAGAATCTTCTTTCCTTTTGCCTCTTTTTCGTCGACCAGTTCCTACATTTCATTTTTATTTAAGGACTTTATTTTGTCATTTATAGCTTTCACCCATTTTTCATTTTTTACTGCTTCCTCATAAGTTTTCGGCTCTGTTTCACCCTCAGCAAGTAACACTAGGTTTGAGAGATGGGGGTCACCACAATGTTGAGTCGGACGCACTTTACACCCTGATCTCGTTATGACAGGCAAAACACGGTCATTATCGGTTCCTTCAGGAGTGACGTTCTCTACGTTCTCTCTCTGTTGAGTTTCTCTCTCGTTCGTATTCTGCTCTCCAATTGCTTCTCCCTCTTCGCTCTCTGTCTCATTTTCTGTATCGTCTGTTATTTCATTTTTCGGGGGTGGCTCTTTAACTTTGTTAGCAGGCGCTGTTGCCAGCTCTTTAATTTTGTTAGCAGGCGTTGTTGCCAGCTCTTTTTTATTAAATTTTACAACTCTAGAAACAACTATTTTTCTCTCGCGTTGATCCCAAAGTCGATATGCGTTATTAGTGTACCCTAATAGTACAATTTCGTCTCTCTGGAAAACAGTGAGTGCCTCACCTGATATCGACGCATCATTTTTATCATTAATCTGTTCGGAATCAATTATTAATGGTCTTAATTTGGCTGTAAACAAACCAAGTTTTTCATTTTTAAGAGCATAGAAAACGTTACTGTTTTCATGTCTAACAATTGCCTTTTCACGAAGAAATAGTACATGGGCATTTTTATTTGTCAGTACTTGGACGGATATTAAATTTTCTGCCAAGTCTGGCACGAATAAAACATTCATTAGAATAAAATTATCGAAATGAATTTCACCAATTCCAAAAGCTGTGATAGACTCTCCCTGCTTTGCTACACTGATTGTTCTTTCACACTCTTGAAAATTAACAAAATATTCTCTTATAGAACACATGTGTGATGACGCTCCAGAATCGAGTACGAATTCGGAAATTTTAGCTTTTACATCATTATTACGTTTAATACCTTTAAATGTCAAAAATGCTTGCTTATTTTGATTATTTTTACAATTTTTATCACCATACGATCTCCAATTTGCATTATTTGATTTTTCACGGTAAAAACAATTTTCTTCAACGTGATTATCTTTTTTACAAATGCCACATTTCATTTTACCTCCTTTTTGACCACGATTTGAAGAATAACCTGCCTTTTTACTGTCAAAACTTTCATTCATATACTTACTTCTGCAGAATTTTGCAGTGTGGCCTGATTTTTTACATTTATTACAAAATCTGTAATTGCCATAGAATGCAACCGATTCTTCTTTTTTAGGTTTCAAACGACTTTCTTCTGTTAGAAGTCTTGATTTTAGATTTTCCAAGGTTCTCTCATTTTTGGCAGTCATTTCCCAAGAAGTTTTAAAAGAATTCATGGTTTCTGGTAAAGTAGAAAATATTTTTCCAATCAGCATATCTTCAGTGATGGCACTGTCAAGCGATTTTAGCTGGTAGAATATGTTTTCTATTTTACTGATATGCACAATTATTTCAGATCCTTTTTCATATCGAAGCGAAAAGAACTGCTCCATTAGAACACATTTTTGCTCTTCTGATCCGGTACCAAAAATGCTCGCAAACTTCTGCCACATATCACTGGATGAGTCACAGTTAAAAATATGAGTTCTGTTACCTCTATCTATCGTTGAAAGAATTACATGTTTTGCAGCAGCGTCTTTCCTTGACCAGTCAATCAACTCCTTTGCATCTGTAGGTTTCTGTAAGCTACCATCGACTATTCCAAATAAGTTTCTTGACTGTAAATAGATTTTTAAGTCAAACTTCCAGTCATTGAAGTCACTTTTATTTTTCAGCGTTGTTATTGTTGAAAGATGACTTTCAGTATCCTTCTCCATTATGAAAGTATAGGTAGGATTTCTCGAGTAACAAAAAAATTCACAAGCAAGTGTATCGGAGAAAAAAAAAAACAACGAAAAACAAATCAAAGATAAACAAAATGTCCGATGATTATTCGACACAAGAATATTTTTATTTTATTTTATTTTTAAATTTTAAAACAACACTGATTTTATTTTATTTTATTTCATTTTTCAACACTGAGTAAGCATTTCACTCGTTTTCACTTTATTTTAAAAACACGCGGGTTTTATTTTTATTTTTATTTTATTTTATTTTATTATATTTTATTTCATTTCATTTTATTTTATTTTATTTTATTTTATTTTATTTCACCTCTTTCAAATGAAAAGAGAATGTAAGCACGAAAGCAAAGATACTTTTCATCACCGCACTAGTTTTCACTTTATTTTATTTTATTTTATTTTAGTATTTAATTATTAAATTAAAAACACATCATACGCGCACACGCAGGTATCCAGGGCTAAGCCTCTGGGCCCATAACCTGTTGAATTGAAAATATCATGCGGCGACACTTTGTTAGATTATATAGTAAACATTTTATTCAATACAATACACATTGTTTAACCGGGCTTACATGATTAGATAAAGAGAGAGAGTGTCAGCAAGAGCGCTGAACGAAGGGGATTCTCAGACTAGCTAAAAGTCTAGCCAGGGCCAAGGGCCAAGGGCCCGTCAAGATTTTACCAACGGCGGAAACAAAACTCGTAAAAATATTATTTGGCTCTAGGATTACGCCGTTGCATAATTTCCACTAATGAGTAAAAAATGCATTAATAAATCATATATTCAACATTGAGGTGGCTGCATAAAGACTTATTGCGGCACGCTTTACCAACACAAAAATTGTATTAAAGTTCCCCTGCTTGTTTTTTTATTTTTTTATTATTTTTTTTTTTATTTTTAATTTTCCTTCAAATTTGACATCTTCGCAACTGCAGTCATGCACGACTTTAATTCAGAACTTTTACAACCAACCTCCATCACTCTACCAACCCAAACCCGGGTTAGCTCGCCTTGACTTGACTCGACTAAAATCTGCTCAATACCATCAGCAGCCTCTCTCAACCCCCACCCCCCTCCCCCTCCCCCTCCCCCTCCCCCTCCCCCTCCTACCACCACCCCTCCTCTCCAAACCAGACTCCACCGGAGCATTTGAAAGCGGCTTCAAAAACGCTCTTTGAATGGCTATTTTTCAGTCATATTTGTTCTACCGTCGTTTCGCCCCACCACGTCACCTCATCTTAGTCCGACGTTGCCAGATATCACGGATTTTACCATACGAGCAAATGAGAAGAACCGTTCAATTTGACAACACTGTAGCGATCTTGCTATATTTTAGTGACTTGAAACCTCCATCCTCCACTGTCGGGGCTTAGACTCCCAAAAAGGGGTACCGGGGGATGATAGGACAAGACGAGGATGGAATGGCTGGTGCACTGGTTGGGTAAAAAAGCACAATTTCGGATGAAACAAGTTTTTCACTCGCTCGGCTCTGAATCAGGCCGGATGGTGGAGATATTAAAATATTTTCACTTTTGCGCGGAAGCCAAAGTTGCCAAATGGGTCTTATAATTTTTTATTTCTTTTTGCCGAACCTATCGGCGAGCAGTTATAGCGAGGCGTGAAATTTGACAACGATGTACATTCTCCATTTAAACTCACTGAAAGAATCGAATGCTGAGGTCATCGGCGATGACCAGTTGTTTTGACCTTTCTAATGTGCTTAAAGGGGAAAAAAGAAACGTTGCCAAATTGCACGCCTCGCCTCTGTTGGCGAGTTATGACGTGACTGAAGAAGAGAGCTAAATCTAACTATTTGCTTAGTGAAAAATGAGTCACTTAAAAACCGTCAGTCTTACTATTTGGAATGGTTAAGATAAAACAGGATGGCGGTTATTTTTACTATTCAAGTGTCATCCACACTTTTTGCAAAGCAAATACTTATAGTTAAACTTAGCCCCCTTTTTTTTACAGTGCGTTATGATTTTGAATACTGTTCTGCCCGTATAATTCAGCGAAAAAACGACCGCCATCACGTGACGATGCTCAAGAGCTTTCGGGGTTTTCCGATAGATAGCGTCACTCACTTCACTTAACTTCCGCCGTTCCGCCACTAAGAGCGTTACTCACGTAGAATGAGCGCATAAGCGCTCATTTCTTATAACTTTCTCATCGTAGAAAGTTGCAAATCGATGGAACACCCCCATTTTGACCCGCTCGATCGTATGACCATCATCTTTGAATTTTATATTAATCACTGAAAAAACAAAGTCTGTGCACAGCCGAAGCAGCCTTTTAAAATAGCTTCGCATAGCAAAAGTTCAAGCTGTATTGGAGAAATTTGCTGGTGCACCAAAGCACTACTTCTATAGAGTAACAGCCTCTTTTCTTGCTTTATTGGCGCCACCGTAGTAAAGTGCTTCAGTACAACCGTAACTTGCTCCGGTAGAGTTCGGACTTATGCTTCGCGAAGCTATTTTAAAAAGCTACTTCGGTTTTACTTAAACTTTGATTTTTCAGTGATGCATTCTTTGAATTTTCTGGGTGGAGTTTGATACTGCTCAATGCGTCCAATGTGATTTTTAAGCAATTTTACACAGGATTCGGCCGCTGTCCTCCACAATGCCGTAGCAAAAGTTAGCAACAGACCCATTGCTTGTAATCAATATCCAAAGGTCTTTCAGATCGTTTTCATCAGTTCGACATTTTACACTGGTTTAAATGAACAAACTACAACGTTGCCAAACACACTTTAGCTTTTGTAAGCATTTCGAGGATCTTTTCTCTTTCCTATCAACACAATCCACAGTGCTGTGAATAGAGCGGGTGTGGGGATATGGGGGTGGGTATGAAAGGTGGCAGAGAGACAAGAGACAGGGGAGTAAGGACCTTTGGGTTTGGACGAGGGTAGCGGAGGCGGGGTCTGAGCCCTAAACAGCTTCCCTTGAGTAAGATATTTAATTAGCGCGCCTTGTTTTCGATCCTTCTCCACTCTCCAAGTCTGGATAACCGAATTTTGTTGGTGAATTTTGTTTGTTGCTGCTTCGGCTTCTGCTATACTCTGTTGTCGTCTTTCTCTTACTCTCCTCTTCGCACTCTCTCTCTCTCTCTCTCTATCTCTCTCTCTCTCTCTCTCTCTCTCTCTCTCTCTCTCTCTCTCTCTCTCTCTCTCTCTCTCAGTATACTTCGACTTCGATCTAGTCGCGTCGAGTCATCAGTTAAGGGAAGAAGAAGACCCTATATAATCATTTGCTTCGGCAGGAGTCGAGGAGAACGGCGAGAAACCGGAAACAAGTTCGAAGATGCGGCTTCTGACTTCCGCACATTGGGGTCGAGTGTTAATCAAAATCCGGATATCAACTGCGAGACCATATCGCTGCAAGTAGAGTCCCTATATGTAGAGAGTTAAGACAAGAGGGTAGTCAACTTCTGATTGGTCGATGAGTTTTAGGCTCTACGGATGCCGCCATTGGATGCGATTTTGCACTTTTGTTTACAATCGCAGTTGTTTACCAACGGTATTTTGCGGATAAAGGGTTAATTTTCGACGAATCTGTTCATTTTAACCCTTGTGAGCCTAAGGGGGGGTAGATTTGTACCCCAGGCCAGTTTTTTTGACGCCATTTTGTCAAAACTGCTCAAAATTTTTTGGGACTTCATGACATTTTAAGTTAGGATACTTCAAAGAGTAAACAAGAGTCCCAACAAAACGGTAGGGAAGCGTGGCAGGTGAGGTTAGGTTGGCGATATCGAAAATTCGGCCTCTGATTGGCTGGCGAAAGCCTGGGCCCTGTGAGATCGCTCTTATGGAGATTTAACATGGGGTTTTCGATTTTGCCTCATTTAAAGTCAAATTCCAAGAAAATTATTGCTCCTTACCTTCGGGAAATTCAAATTATATTTTTTTGAGGATATAACGAAGATACTGGTGGGTCATACATATCACTTCATCGAAAAATTTACAGAACAATATGAATTTGAAAGTAAAATTACGGGCAATTTTTTCCGCCGTCACGTCCAATAGTGAGCCGCTAAACTTCGTATTTTCTTGTGTGTTAGTGGTTAAATTTTCTGTTTTCTTCATGAAATTGGCGCATTTCCTTCTAAGAATGAATTTTACATGCATTTCAAACTATCTGCACTAAATTAAAACAAGAAAAATGGAATAAACAACTGCTACACCACACAATCGGCCTGACCTGTGCGAAGAGTGGAAAACACGGCAAAAAATTGCCCGTAATTTAACTTTCAAATTCATATTGTTCTGTTAATTTTTCGATGAAGTGATATGTATGACCCATTAATATCTTCGTTGTATCCTCAAAAAAATATAATTTGAATTTCCTGAAGGTAAGGAGCTATGACTTTCTTGGAATTTAACTTTAAATGAGGCAAAGTCGAAAACCCCATGTTAAATTTCCATAAGATCGATCTCACAGGGCCCAGGCTTTCGCCAGCCAATCAGAGGCCGTACAATCGATAGTGACATTCGATAGTAATTCGACTATGCCACGCTCTCCTACCGTTTTGTTGGGACTCTTGTTTACTCTTTGGGATACTTAGAACACGTCCACCAAATTTCATTAATTTTTATGAATTTTTGTCGATATTATAGAAATTTAAAGTGTTGGGGAACAAATATTCCCCCCCTTCGTCCTGCCAGTTTTAAGTTTGGAACCATCTATTACAGTGAATTTTACGGAAATTTTATGTAGATTAAGAATATTAAGTCAGATCATTGAAAAAAAATTGGAAATTTATCAAAAATGGAAAAATAAGATGGTACCTCATTTCATTTTTTCCATTTTTTTATTTTGACATTTTTTTTAAAAGGCGGTGTAAATTTGACAACATAGCAAAAATTTACTCAAATTTCACATAAATTACTCTCTTAGGGTACTAAGTACATAATCCATCCATTAAAGTTTCAAAATTATTGATACTGACTGTGCTGCATGGAAATATCCTTGGGGTACAAAAATACCCCCCCTTAGTCCTTTGTGTTACCGAAATACCTTAGGCTCACGAGGGTTAATCATGATACGCCTCCAGAATGTCTATAAATCCCAAAAGAATCTTTCAAAGCGTAAATAGATGTCGATCCACAAAAGCAGTAAAAGATTACATCGTTAGAAACTCAGTGGCACTGTAATCTTTGCAGTGGACCAAAACACAACTATTAACAGCCCTCAGAATGTAAACAAATATGCAAAATCGCATCCAATGGCGGCGCCCATGGTTTCACTTGTCTTAACTCTCTACATATAGGGACTCTAGCTGCAAGTACAGTCAGGGCAAATCATAATGTCAGAAGACTTCTTTGATTTCGCCATGGGTCAGTAGCGACTCGTGCAACTTGACAACAATGTTATTCCTCCTTTTGATTATATGTAAAACAATCGATTCGAAAGTGAAGCAGCGCTTCAATAGCATTCGATTTTTGAACATAGATTCAAATAGAGCGAATACATTGTTGCCAAATAGCACGAGCCACCACTGCCATGGGTAAAGACTACCTGGAACATTTTAATTCAATCGTATGAAAACATGCATCGTAAAAACTTTTGGTGCAATAGGGCCCTTGAAAATTTTTGATACAGGGGACTGGAGTTGATTCACGGAAAAAAATAGTCGGTAAGATTTACCATCATGATGACTGATTTCTGCACCTACCAAAAAGATGAGATACCAGAATATTACCAGATCTTTACCAGATATTGAGTTGAATTTACATTGTTTCTATAGTTCATTCAACCCGATGTATGGTCAAGTTTACCATCTTTTTGGCAGGTGCAGAAATCAGTCATCATGATTCATGATGGTAAATCTTACAAACTATTTTTTTCCGTGTTCTTGAATAAAAAACTGTGAAAATGACGATGAATACATACTGAAAAACTGTTTTTTGCACGAAACCATTAAACTCACAGAAGACGTGGGATGTTGCGGATTAAAGTAATGGCGCTCTTGCAAACTTTCGTTACAAGTGATAGAAGAGTTGCAGTGGCGGCTCGTGCAATTTGGCAACAACGGATCCTCTCCATTTAAATCTATGTAAAATAATCGATGTTTAGCAGTAGCGGCTCGTGCAATTTGGCAACCATGCACATTTTCCATTTAATCCTATGCAAAAGTATCGATATCTTGGGGGTGCAATTGCACCTCCTGAAGATCGATTGTTTTACATAGGTTTAAACGGAGAGAAGACGTTGTTGCCAGATTGCACGCGCCGCCACTGATGTTTAGGAGTAGAGTCCCTGTATATGAAAGAGTCAAGACACGCGAATAGAAGTGAGGAAGAAGAAGGTGTCTGAGGAGCCTGGAGGCGCGCCTCTTGTTTACATTTTTATCCAACGATCTTCCCGCCAGAGATTACATATGTATGTATTCGTGTGGAAGTAATCTTTGTTAGGTCAACCTAACCTCCAATACCCGATAGCCTCACTACCTGTTTTAAAAGTAATGCGTGAATTTTATTCTGTTCTGAACACATTTTCGTCAATATCTAATTCAAATTTCATTAGTACTAGCTAAAAATGCCGAAAGTTTCCTCAAAGCTGGGCAGCAGTGAAGGTGGTTCCATGAAGATGTAAACAAGAGGCGCGCCTCCAGGCTTCATAGACCCCTTCTTCTTCTTCACTTTTCAGCAGCCAATCAGAGATGGAACCTCGTATGGCGAGACTCTTTCATATATAGGGACTCTATTTAGGAGGTGCATTGCACCCCCAAAAAATCGATACTTTAGCATAGGTTTAAATGACAAAACACATGGTTGCCAAATTGCACGAGCCGGCACTGAAGAGTTGATTCTTGCATAAAAACCAGTAATAATGACGATGAGTAGGTGCACTATAAAATCACGAAGTTCACTCTCAGAATCGGGCTTAATGGCGAAGAGGCGCAAACATCTTGGGTGATTCCTATCTAAACTGAGATATACCTCTGTGTTTCCGTTGAGAAAGTGACAAATTAGACAAGAATCTCTCATGATACCTGCGCTGAACCACACCACAGGTGGATCCAGGAATTCATCATTCTTTCTCTTTCCTTATTACTTAGAATGCGTGTGTTGGAAAAGGACAGATCAGAGGCAGTCACGTGATTTTCGCCCCCTCTTCCATCCTTTTCTAACTCATGTGTTCTAATGGAAAAAGAGAGAGAGAGAAGCATGCATTCCTGGATCCGTTAGTGGCTTAGATATGTATTCCTGTACTATCATCAGAGATATAAGAGAGTCATGAGCAGGGATGCCGTTTTGCGTATAATCAATGCTATTTTTCTATTCACCAATGATTTCACCGGTTGAGAAAAGATTACACAGTCCAGTTCAGTGTATTACTGTAATGAACTAAAATACTCGCATCTGTAATCTTTTCTCAACCAGTTGAGTCGTCGATGACTTTAAAAAACTTGCGGATATTTTAATTGAGTAACGGAGTTTCCACCAATTAAGGAAAGATTATAGATCAGAGTATTTTCGTGCATTACTGTCACACACAGAACTGAACTGGGTAATCTTTTCGCAACCGGTGGAATCATCGGTGAATAGAAAAATAGCATTGATTAAACGCAAAACGGCAGATCTGGTCATGAGTTGCATCGACACCGCTGATCGATCGTGAAAATCGATCGATGTCTGCTCCATTTAAAAGTATAGAAAAGTATTGATCGTCAGTAGGTGCAATTGAACCCCCGAGAAATCGATACTTTTAAATAGTTTTAAATGGAGTGGACATCGATTTTATCGCAATTCACGAGCCGCTACCCAGATCGGCCAAAAAACCTTAATAATCACCCCACTGTAGCAAAGTCTCCCTTCTCCCCCCCCCCCGGACCTCCCTCCTCCTGTCTCTTACTTTTAACATTTTCCGATCTAGTTTGTCCACCCGCCGCCGCTCCGCCGAACAGCGCCACCGTCACGACGGGGATCGATGATTCCCGATATCAGGAGCCCGAGCGACGAGAAAGTTAAATCGAATTACGCGACAAAGATAGTGTACGGTGAAGGTAACTTAATATCCCGCCGGAAAATCGGCGCAATTGTCTGCGGGTGGATGATACAGAGGTAGGAAGAAGTATACAGGATGGGCAATAGGGGAGGTAAAAGGGATGGTAGGGAACAGCGTCATTGCGAGGCTAACTTGGTGGCTCGGCCTGGCATGAACAACGGGAGAGGATTTTCGGGAGTTATTTGTTTCAGGCATCGAAATTGGAGTATTCGGTGCAAAAACGACACTTAGTCCATTTGAAATACATTAAAGATGTGTCGTTGTTGCATTTATTAGAGGCGGCGGGTGCAAAAACGACTTTTCGCCCATTTCCAATACATTGAAGAACTGCTTCTGTAGGATTCACGGAAGCTAGCGGTTCGACAACGACACTTCGCTCGTTTAAGATACATTCGAAAAGTGTCAATGTTGCATTAATTGACATATGTTTGGTGCAAAAACGACACTTAAAACATTTAGAGTACAATGGAGGAAATACGTTACTCTACTCATCGCTTATCATATTAGGCCCGGGCGAGCCTGATCAATAAAAAGTTAGCTTTTTTCAGAATAAGAGACGATCAATCATGAGAGATGCACTATGCAAAAATGTGAGCCCATTTCTCAAAATCCCGAGGAAAACAAAAAACTTAATGGAGCTCTTGCTAGCTTATACTGCAAGAGAATTAACTGTTAAAGCTTGAGTAAAATCCTGAAAAATGTATGATGACACATTGCAAAAATACAAAATTCTCTCACATAGGCTCATAAAATGAATTTAAAGTTAAAGGTATTGTGCCCATTGTGGTCAAACCACGCAGGTCGGTACCACGGGAGATTAATATCTAATTTGAGACTTTCCTCTGAGTGTTTCTAGAGAGGGAGAGAGAGAGAGAGAGAGAGAGAGGAGGGGGAGAAAGAGAGGGAGAAAGAGGAGAGAGGAGACTCACGTATGACATACGAGTCTCCTAAGATACCTGCACAGCTCAGTCATATTTTTTCCTAAATGGCGAAGCTACGCTGGTGTCACGGGGAACTCCTGTCTAATTAATCACTCCCTCTAACAAAACGCTCAGAGGAAAGCCTCGAATTAGATAGGAGTCTGCCATGCGGTGCCTGCGTAGTGCGTAGTCGCCCAACTATGCCTTAAGGGGGTACCCTACCCTAATTTTGGGTCACTTTAGCAATTTTTGGGGATTTTGACTTTTTTGACTTTTCTTGTTCAGGAAATCCTCGTGAAGAACGTGATTTTTTTGGGTTTTTTTTTTTAAAGGCTTAGAAATATTTTTAATTAATTTTTTAAAGTCATGCGCCAATAATTTACACATCTAATGGTGAGCAAAAAATAAATGTTTGTTATTTTCTTTTTCCATTTTTAGAGCATGTTAATTTTCCCCTGTTTTGCCGCACAGGAAAGTTGGTATCTCAGTCCCTAATTGAGCTACAGACTTCACTTTTTTTAAAATGTTCGGAATTGTATTATCTGTGATCTGTTGGAATCAGATTTTTAACCTACCCTAAAAATTTTTTAAAATTTAAAGTTTAAATGAAAAATAAGCTAAAAAAAAAATGCCATTGAAAAATTCTTACCCGGGCAACTAAGCTTGAAAAAAAAATCTGTCTCCAACAGATCACAGAGAATCTAATTGTGCATCATTTGAGCCAAAGAACAAGTCGATAGACCAATTACATCAGGCTGTAGCAACTTTCCTGTAAACGACCTTTTTTTCTGCTTATTATTAGATTTCAGGGGCAGGTATGCAACCAGCACAACAAAATTTCAGGGTTGTTTAATTTCAATGTGCTTATTCCATTGCCAAAATTTCAGAAATTTTGGAGGTTAACTGGCGAAAATAGATTTTTGGGTAGGGTACCCCCTTAAACTCTAAAGTTATTTTGAGAGTTTATGAGTAAAATTTATTTTTTTACTGTGCTCATCGTAACTTTTGCTGAATTTTACTTAAGAACTAACAATTCAAACGCTTTCAGAATAGTTAGAAGGACCCTTTATTACACGGGAGTCATAAAGAGACGTAGGTGGAAAGAAATGCTGAAAAATAATGCTTGTACTTTGAAATGGCAAAGATAAGAAAGCGTAGGCGAGTATCAACAATCAATCTACTTTTAATCGGTCACAATTCACATCTCTCCATCTTTCAAATCAAATAACGGAACTGCGTGATTCGTAAAATATTCTGCAGCAAGAGTCAGTGGCGTAAACTCATTAAATATATCGAATTTTCCTTGTGCACTGTGAACCCCCAGAATTCGATCTTTCACATGAGTTTAAATGGATAGAATACATTGTTGCCAAATTGCACGCGACGCCACTGAGTGACTGGGAACTTTTTTTTCTCCGTTCCCATTCCTTATACCATTCGCTCGTTTGCGAACGTTCCAAAATTGCTCGAAGGCGTCGTAAATACTCAATTATCTGCAATTTTGTATTTTCCAATATATTAAGCTCATAAAGCAGGGTCGTTTTAGGGTCGGCGAGTACTGGACCGGCTGCCCCAGATACAGGGTCAAAGGGAGAAGAGGTTAAGGGGGCGATGGGAGGGGGAGGGGGCGGGAAAATAAGAGGAAGCAGCTTGCTATGTAATTAATGGCAGAGTTGAAAAATATGAAGTACAAATCGTAAAGGAGGAAAGCACAAGGAAACTTTGCGGATATAAAAATAAATAAAAGAGGAGAAAGAGGAAGAAGGAGAAGAAAAACCTCACTAGTCTATAATAATTACTACTAATATCCGACAAGCAGGGAATCTGTTAGTAGCTGGAATGCGGCCAAAACAAAGTTAATCTCGCATTTTCATTCTTTCCCTCCCTCTCTCTCACACACACACTCTCTCCCTATCTCTATCTCACTAACATATACACACACACATACAGATTCTCCCTTTTTCCTCCTATCCAACCCACTCCATGTCTCTCCCCCCCCCAAAAAAAAACAACCTCGTTGGTTTTTGTGACTTTTAATTCCAATTTTCTCCCCTTGTTTTTCCGCTTTTCATTTCGCGACTCAAACGCGATGTTGCCGAATGCCGGAAAATTAATTCAGATTTTTATTAATAAGGCTGTTTTAAACGTTTATTATAGGCGATTAAAGGGGTAATTAAGATGTAAAAACCTGCAAAATAACGCTTTAGCACTAAAAGTCCTGGTCAAATTCCTTTAGAAAGTTCCATGACCGAAATTCTGCGGCTCATTATTCCCGTGGGCTTTTCATAGAATTGCATAAAATATAACATGGAAAATGTCACTGAATTCCATGACCACATAATTCCATTAAATTTTATGAAAAAAGAATAATGACCTTTGGAATTTTGGTAATGGAACTTCACGGACCACAGAGCAGAGATCTACTCGTAAGCTCATAAAATGTTTAAACATATTCGTGCGATCATAATGGTGGTGCTGCGCACTGATCATGGGAGATTTCCATCTGAAAATATTGTCACTTAATCAGAGTCGAGTGTCCAACAAGAAACAGCTTTCCTTAACCCTTTAGGGACCGGGTTATTTTAAGAGAACACCAGCCTTCCGTTTACATGCATAGGGAAGGTAGTTAATTATTCGTACTCGGAGGCGTTGGAATTGCCTATACGACGAATTGAAGGCGCCAAAACGAAACCTCATCTTGTAAGTGTTTTCATCGATAGTCGCGCTATCCAGAATGAAGACTTTCCAATGAAAATAGGCTAGTGGAGAAAAACGAGTATACTCGCGGGGCTTGGTCCATAAAGGGTTAAGCACATTTGAGTCACAATACCATTAATCGGTAGTGAATTACTTCTATCTTTAATAGTTACTCTGTGAATCTTCCTCCCCCAGCATAAAAGAGTAGACAAAATTCAGATAGGAATCTCCTATAAGTAGAGCATAACGCAACCGTTAAAGTTAGAACGCGTATAGTAGCATTTTTTGGGTTTAGGAGTGGATTTTGTAAAATTTTAGTGCTATCTTCATTATTTTTGCAGATTTTAAATCTAAATCGACTCTTGAATAGAGTTGGAAATGTTTTCAACGGGTACCTGTCAAGCAGTTTTCCCTCTTAATTGATCAAATGTTTTTAAAATAATCTCTCTTTAGCAACCTCTATGTGAAATCAATTGATCTGTTATATCAGAACAAAAAGAACCCCCAAAAAGAGCTCTCCTGTTTCGATAGCTAAAATTAATACAATAACTATTAAATCTTAGTTGTGTAAGTTATTATCATATATTGGTTAGATAAACCGTAAATCAATACTTTAACTATTGTTACTACTTATTTACGTAACAATAAGGCTTATTGTAATTTAGCCCATATATGTCCTTGGGGTCGTTAACGACCCACTTTTTATGGTTTTTTTGGACCAAATTACAGTAAATTTAGGCCAATTTTACTTAAAAATCAATGTTGTGATCTTTCAGCACCTATAATTTAGCAGGACCAGAAAATTTCACAATTTTTACATTTTAAAGTTTTTATCCCTGAGGTGGTATTTTTTGAGAAAAACACCAAGAAACACCCAACATGTTCAAATAAATTTGGGCATATATGGGTTAGAGTCCCTATACGTAGAATTAATACGAAGTGAAACCATGGGCGGCGCCATTGGATGCGATTTTGCACATTCGTTTAAATTCTGCGGGCAGTTCGATGTGTTTCGGTCCACTGCAAAGATTACAGTGCCATACAGAGTTTCTGACAATGTAATCTTTCACTGCTTCTGTTGATCGACATATATTTATTTACGCTTTTAAAGGTTCTTTTGGGAATTACAGTCATTTGTAAAATGCATCGTGATTAAAATTAACAACTTCGTCCACGCAATTAACTCTTTTATCCGTAAAATACCGTTGGACCCACTCGTTTGAAAACAAGAGTATGTAAACAAATGTGCAAATAGCATCCAATGGCGGCGTCCGTAGAGCCTAAAACTCAATAACTAATCAGAGGTTGACTACCCTATTGTTTTAACTCTCTACACATAGGGATGCTATTGCGAATGAAGCAGGCAACACTTTTTTTCTTCTCTTTCTTAATTACATATGTCATAGGCAAATTGGCAACTCTGTTTGAGCTTTGCAAAGGCCGCCGTTCGCTCAGGAAGCCAAGAGCTTAGAAAGCATGAGAAAACGGGATATCAGTGCTTTGGGCTTTGGCTCATTCGAAGTTTAATATATGTTCGGGAGAGGGAGAATTGCAATTGCCGACATTCATTTTGCTATCCCTGCTCTTTAAATCGTTTCGGGAAATACTTTGTGACTTAAACTCGTATCAAATGAATGCTTTCAGAGCGTTTATATGTCAGTATAGCCCAACCAGAGGGAAAGGATTTACGGTGATAAAAATCCCCCGGACCCTCCATTTTTTTTCCTCTCCCACCCCCCTCTCACTCTCTCTCTCTCTCTCTCTCTCTCTCTCTCTCTCTCTCTCTCTCTCTCTCTCTCTCCTCTCTCTCTTTCTCCTCTCTCTCTCTCTCTCTCTCTCTCTCTTCTCTCTCTCTCTCTCTCTCTTCCTCTCTCTCTCTCTCTCTCTCTCTCTCTCTCTCTCTCTCTCTCTCTCTCTCTCTCTCTCTCTCTCTCTCTCTCTCTCTCTCTCTTCCTTTCTTTTAAAGGTCAGTTTTTGGCGATATACACTATGACTCCCTCTTCTCCCCCCTCTTCTCCCCCCTCTTCTCCCCCCTCTTCTCCCCTCCTCTCCTCCTTTCTCACTGACGATGAAATGAACTTTTACTTGGATACGCTTGGATATTGCGAAATTAACGAATTTGGCAAAATTTTATAAATTAGAACCGCAATTAATCGATACATATTCTATTTCCCTTTACTGCAAAACCTATAACAAGAGCCGCTGATCAGATAACTATAACCTAGAACAGATTTGATGCTTGTTGTCCATTATCATATGCCATCCTCAGTAATCAGTATGACAGCAAGTTTGATCGTGTGGAAATGTACGGCACGGAAACTGAATGCGTAAACATTACTGAATGAACACAGAGCACCCCTCCGCCTCCCCTTCGTTTTGCCTCCCCTCCACCCCCCGGTCATACCATCTCTCCGCGACCGACGCGAAATGGCAGTCGTTGAAGCTCGGCGCGGTGCGGCGTTCTCCTCGTTCTGGCAAAGTTACAAGTGGAAATATCATTCATGAAATCGTGTGGATCAAGACGGAACGCTTTTAATAATCGCGAGTCACAAAGGTGGATCCGCGGATTGGTTTATCCTTCTCTCTCGCTTCTTATTTGAATCCGATTGCGTTAGACAAGGGCAGAGATATAGGATTAAAGTCGCGCGATAGCTCCTCCATCCTTAATCCTTCAACGATTAGGTTAAGGCAATACCGTCTCTACTCATTCTGCCGTGTTACCGAAAAGAGCAGTAAAGTCACAAATTTTCGAAATTGAGTTCTCTTCAAAATTCAATGTATTTAAGTCTATAGAATCTGTTGAACCTATAGAAAGTTGGAAAATATGCCTTTTTCGCAATAAACGAGAGCTGTCGAAAAGCAGTAAGTACATGAAAATTCCTGTTAAGTTAAGCAAGAGAGCACTATGTAGTTGACTATGACTATTGATTATGTAGTTGTACGCCGGTGCAAATAGTGTCTAGTGTAGCGCGGGCTGTTTGAACTTGAAGTCCTTTTTTGAAGTAATGTGTGATTTTTTAGTGTTTTTAATGAGGGCAGCGTTCTTTTTGCCTAATTTTATGTAAGAAATCAAGGTTTTCTACTATTCTTGTTGTATGATACGAGGTCTGTCCCAAAAGTTCCAGGACTTTTGTTGTATCTCGTAAACTAATCGTCAGAATGACACGTTCTTGGGCTTATCTGATAGCTGATAAGCTGCCAAATTACCTTGTTTTCACAGAATGTCGTTTCTTAGAACGGCATAGATTTTACATGACCTCAAAGAGGGCAAAGTCAAAAGTGGTTTGCGATTTTTTATTTGTGGTTTTGGATTTTTCTTTTTTTCATTTTTTGCTCATCCGACAAAACCCGAGGGACGATCTTCGCTGGGGCTCAATGCATATCTATTTGTAATTGTTCCACTAGAATTCTATTTACAGAATTCTTAGAAATATTACATTCGTCTGCGAGTTCGCGAACAGTTAAGCGGCCATCGACAACGATTTTTTCGCGCACTTCTTCCAAATCACAAATATCAGTTGCGGTTAACGGTCGACCTGCACGCTCGTCATCTTCAATGGACTCACGACAGTGGCGCACCAAAGGGAGTGGTTTTAGGGTCAAAACCCCCCCTAAGCATCAAGATTTTGCCCTAAAAAAGGTCATCTTCGGCCAAAATTGCTTTCAAAACCCCCCCCTAAGGCCTCAGAAGAAGGAAAATTTGCGGTGAAACCCCCACCAAACTAAAGTTCTCGGTGCGCCACTGACTCACGAACATTTTTAAATTGCAAAAACCACTCATTGCATCTACTCCGACTCATAAACTTTTTGTAAAGATTTAAAAGTTTCGGTAAAAGTCATACCGAGCTTAAAACAAAACTTAATATTACATCTTTGTTCTAAAAATGACTCCATGATACAAATCGCAGACCGCACCTGAGACGATCTCAATCGCTGGATCATACAATGAGCACTGATTGAGATAATCAAAATCGGTCAGTCTAGGGTGATTTGGCAGCTTATCAGCTATCAGATAAGCCCAAGAACGCGTCATTCTGACGATTAGTTCACGAGATACAACAAAAGTCCTGGAACTTTTGGGACACACCTCGTATGTACGCAACAAACCCATTCTGCCGTGTTACCGGAAAGAGCAGTAAGTCACACATTTTCGAAATTGAGATTTCTTCAAAATTCAATGTATTTAAGTCTGTAGAATCTTTTGAATCTGAAGAAAGTTGGAAAATATGCCTTTTTCGCAATAAACGAGAGCTGTCGAAAAGCAGTAAGTACATGAAAATTGCTGTTAAGTTAAGCAAGAGAGCAGTAAGTCTACGTCATCACGCAAGACAGCAGTAAGTCGCGCTTCAGCTTGCTCCTGCCGTGTATTTCGGCGTATTCCACTGTCACGGAAGAGAGCAGTAAGAGCGCGAACCGAACGCAGCGTCATCTACCTTGATTTTTCCATTGGTTTTATATAGGACTTACTGCGCTGTCTTGCGTAACATGAAAGGAAAAACGTCATTCTTTTTATAGTTGCAGACAAAATATGTCGGTTTTTGATCATCTCAACTATTTCAAACACCTTGAGTGATGTTTCCTGAAAGTTTCATGAAAAACGGAGGATTTTGAACTCATTGATTTAAGGTTTGAAACTTCATAGTCAGTTTTCTCAAAATGTCGAATTTGCACGTACTGCTGTCTTTGGTAACACGGCGCAGCATACCAGGTTGCTCCGGTGTAGATTCGGAGGTTAGTGTTCGTCTTGGTATAAAATTTACAAACACTCTAATGGGAGTGAAGTAGAGAACTACAATTTCTTTAGTTTAATCTTGATTTTCGGCGCAGAAACCTCTTATTACCGTTCAGAATGTGATCCTCGAGTGCTACCAGAGCAAATAAAATTCATGAATACGAATACTTCTCCAAAAGTCCAAACCAAGAAAAATTGAATTTAATGATTGCTTCCAGACGGGACGGGTATGGTGGAGGTGTAACGACTCTGTCCACCCCTCTCACCTGGAGAAAGTCATTAAATTCAATTTTTATTAATTAAATTACTTCTCTGAGGATTTTTATTTTGCTCATTGAACTCCAACAAACTTTTCACTTCGTTGAAAAAGGTTTGAGAACTGGGATGTAGGGTTCAATTTCCAGTATTACAGTTTTACTCTCAACTCGCGCATAAGAGTATGTGTAAAATCCATACCACGACGACCCTAACCTCAAAAAAGCAACTTGGTATTGAGAAGAGACCGTATTGGTTAAGGTTATCAGAAAAAAAATCAAAGATGTGACACATATCTTGAGTGGATAGTTAAATATTCCTACTCCGAGATGTTGATTTTGCATATCCCTTTAATTGAAGGCGCTCGGAAAACGTGATTTTGCTAATGTTAACAGTTAGAGAGGGGGGAGGGAGAGAGAGAGAGAGAGAGAGAGAGAGAGAGGAGAGATGATGTGTCATCGAACGCCTTCATATGTATAGGCACAGGCACATGCAGGATACATCAGAGCTGCCGACTTGCATAGATTTAATGGTATTTTTCCATTCATCGATGATTCCATCGGTTGAGAAAAGATTACACTGATCAGTTCAAAGTATGACTGTAATGCACGAAAATACTCGCATTGGTAATCTTTTCTCAACCGGTGAAAGAAATCGTCGATGACTTGAAAAAAAAAAAAAAAAAAACTTGGTCATTTGATAATTCAACGGCGCTTGCACCGATATAAATAAATATTGCAGATCAGAGTATTTTTGTGCAGTATAGTCATACACTAAACTGAACTGTGTTATCTTTGCTCAACCTATGGAATCATCGCAGAATAGAAAAACGTCATTAATTATACCCGAGAAACGGCAGCTTTGGGATAAGTACTTTTTTTTTTTTTTCTTCAAAAATTTCTCTGAAATCTCTAATTACTGGGCATAGTAAGTACTATCGACGAATTAAAGATTGTCGCGAGAATTTCACACATTTTCAATTATGGGTGTGAGTATGGGACTGGTCTGCAACGGCTTTCCCGCCCCACCCGCACTGGCCTCTCACCTGCAAGGTGTATGGAGTATGAAGAGTGGCCGAACCAGAACCTTGAAGGCGAAACTTAAATCATGAAAATCTCGCGACAATCTTTAATTCGTCGATAGTACATACATGAAGCTTCTCGTGTCACTTTTATAATGTTTTTTTTTTTAATATTCCGGTTGGTTTTGTTTCAGATTGTACCACGCATCGATCTAGCAAGCTTTTGAAAACTACGGTAAGTACTGATCTTTTTGCATTTCATTGGTGTACATCAATCATTCTGTAAAAATATGGCATTACATATAAATTGTTCAGCATTTAAACTGCTTACAGCAAGAAGGTGCAATAGCACCATTGAATGGACAGCACCTGTATGGTCATATCGTAAGGATTTAGAATATAATATAAGAGAGGATTTGGGAATCCAAGAAACAGAGGAAAAACAGAATTGGATTCCCGGACATCGAACTGAGCATCGCGAACGAATGGTGGGTGCGGAGTGAGCGATCGAGCTAAACTGAGTGCAGTTCTTGGAACCCGGGGAGAGTTCAGTTCGACGAAAGTTTTTGTTTCGCGAAACTTCAGCTTTACAAATTATCCTATTCCGTCCTCTGTATACCAACTTATCCCGACAACTTCAGTTCAACCCTCCCTCTCCCCCACCTCCCCCCTCCCCCGATCTATTCTATGCCCCTTTCTCAAACTCCCTTCTTACACGGCGAGAGAGGAGAAGAAGCCGAGGACTGAAATGAACCGCTTCCCAAAAGCGAAACGGCACTTGCATTACGCCGATTAAAGTTCACGCTACTAATTTGAGTTCACATTTTCTATGCTCTTTCTCTCGTTTCTCAATGGGTGGCGGTACCGCTCGTTTTAATAATTTATTTGTTCGCTTTATTTATTCATGTAATAATATATACCTCGTAGTGCCTTTACTGAATGTCCAGGCAAAAAACTACGCAGGAAGACTAAAATGTTTTTGATTGAAAAAAAAAAAATGAATGACAGTAAGACGTATACTTTTAAACTAAAATTAATTGTTTTTAAAGTAAAAATAACTGTATTTAAATTAAAAATAACTGGAATTAAATTGAAAATATTTGTTTTTAAATTCGAAAATTCGGTATTTTGTCATTTCGATCTAATGAAAAGTTATTTTAATTTTTTCACAAAACGTAACCCATAAATGCCCAGAATTATTTGACATTTTTTGGTGTTTTTCTCAAAAAACACAATTTGAGAACTGAAAACACGAAAAAATTAAAAAACAGAAATTTTTTGGGGCAGCTAAATTTCAAGAGCTAAAAACTCCCTAAATTGGTTTTAGAGTAAAATTGGTCCAAACAGACTGAAATTTTGTCCAAAAATAACACGAAAAGTGGGTCATTAACAGTCCACTGGGAATGTATGGGCGATAAATCGATTTCTACAATGCTTTATATAAACCTATAGGGGGAAAAAGCGATACTCACACGGAGAAAAAATTATATTTTGGGCAACCAGAATTACTTCTAGGTAATAGTTAAATGTTCATTCGCGTATATCCTTAACTAGATTTCTGGTAATATTAAAAATAAATTTTTCGTTGAAACCAACAATATTTTCACAGATTCCAGAATTTATATTCAACTATTCAGTAGAAGTAATTCTGGTAGCCCCTTACATAAATTTTTCACCGTGGCAAGAGCCTCAAGTGAGCCCAGTGGCGTAGCGTGCAATGTGGCAACGTTGTACTTTTTCAATTTAAACCTAGTTAAAATATCGAACTGATGGGTGTTCGGTGAACACCCTCGAATTCGACCTTTTACAGGTGTTTAAATAGAAGAAATACAACGTTGCCAAATGGCACGCTACGCCACTGAGTGAGCCTTTAAGAAATCGATTGGCTCAAATGGTCGAAAATCCTTAACCCTTTCGCTCACATCGTTCGATATAATGGGTGACATTCTACATGGAGCCTTTTGGAAATTTGAAAAATTAACTCGCAAATAGGATCATATATTAGAAAAGTTCATTCCATTTAATGGTATATGTTTCAAACTACGCAGTGACACATTTTTCATAATTCGTGTGGAAAAGGGATAATCGATAGTTCACGGGCCACCACTGATTCAGATGTTGTGTCAATGTATCCTTCATTTAAAACTAAGGATAATAATCTATCCTCAGTGGGGCGGGCTCTAACGAACCCCAAAGAAATCGATAATTTCCGGGGCGCATTTACATCTCTTGAGGCCCTACGCATGCAATTTTGAATTTGAGGCCCCAAAGCAAAAGGGAAGGATGCCTGGAGGTTTGAATGCATCCACTAGAAAAAAGGGGGGTTTGGGGGTTCTCCCCCTAATTTTTTTTTTTTAAGAATAAGGCATTGGAATTTAGTTTTAAACTGTTTTTTCCAGCGAAATTGTTAATTTCTTTTTTTGCCTTTTTATTCTCCTTTTTCTCCCTTTCCCTTTATTTTCCTCTCCCCCCCCCCCCCTCTCTCTCTCTCTCTCTCTCTCTCTCTCTCTCTCTCTCTCTCTCTCTCTCTCTCTCTCTCTCTCTCTCATTCTCTCTCTTTTTCTCACTTTTTCTCTATTTTTCTAAATGTTTCTGTTTCTCTATTTTCCTCTCTTTTTCTCTCTTTTTCTCTCATTTTCTCTCTTTTTCTCTAATGTTCTCTCTGTTTCTCTGTTTCTCTCTTTTTCTCACTTTTTCTCTCTTTTCCTCAATTTTTCTCAATTTTTCTCTCCTTTTCTTCTCTTCTTCCTCCTTTCGTGAAGTGAGGCTTCCTTACGTCTGAGGCCCTACGCAGTTGCGTATTTTGCGTAATGGTAAATCCGCCCCTGGATAATTTTAAATAGATTCAAGTAGGAGAATGTATAATATATGATAGTTCACGAACTGCGCCTTGCTACTGAGTTCTAAAGACAGCGCAGCCGTAATTACATCTTTATAACTATCTATATATTCATTCTGTCGTCAAAATATTGTACCTCTTCACACTTTTTGACCCGTAATTAAATTTTTTTTCAAACGAATTTACTCCCGATCGCATGCAAGACGCTCGCTTGTGCGCGCACTGCAGTCAAGGAGCGTAAAGAGCGAAAAAGTTGTCTACAAAAAAATTAACGTCACTTGGGGGTGGTGGGGAGGGGGGTATAAAATTGTATTGTATAGTGCAAACACTTGCCTCCACAATAGACCGTCGCTTCGGGTGTAAGGCGTTGACGGAGAGGGGGGAGGGGCGGAGATGTGCTACTTTAAGTATAGGTTGTGTATGTGCAAGAGGGAGGAAGAGTGAATCAATTTTTCTTCGGCGTTTTTCGATAAAAGCGCGATAAATTGCATGAAACTATTATCTTCCCTCTCCCGTGTTGGCGAGCGGGCAAGGAAAGAAAGAAAGAAAGAAAAAAAAGGAGTAATGGTGGTGAGGGGGGGTGCGAGGGGAGGGGGTGGTGGGATGGGAGGGGGTGGTGGGAGTGGAGGGGGTGGTGGGAGGGGAGGGGCAGTAAGGGGTAACAAATTGGAAAAACCTTGACGCAGGCGGGAGTCTTGAGGGGTGAGGTGAGAGAGTAGTGTAAGGATCCCGCTCGGTGCAAGAATGAAAATTGATTGATTTTGCCGGTGAGTAAATATTTTGAAGCCAACACGCGCGCATAATTCGCCCGAATGTATAGCACGCCGCGCCGCCGCGCCTAGCCGGTCGCCACTGAGTCGTGGTCGCGAGGGAACACAGTGGCATAAAACGCAAGGAATGCTAGAGTTTAAGCCTCTTTCCGGTGAAAGGAAAAAAAAAAGGAAAATAGAAAAACAAATTCTGTGTACTATAGCAAACACAAAAGTTTTGGGAGTCAAGAATTCGAGATAAGTGGCGAATCCTCGTGTAATCAAAAGAAACCTTCAGCAGTCTGCTCTCCACGTGCATTCTTCACTGTCAATTGTTTTTCGTTCGCTAGTTTGTATGGTAGCTGCATGATGCAACTACTTAACTTAGTAACAGAATGAGTCTGTTGCATACTTTTGCTGCAACAATATAGAACCTTGATTCTTACGTAAAATTCGGCGAAAATAACGATGCGCACATTAAAAACGTTCAAAATCCACTCATTAACTCAGGAAATCACTTCAATTTCAAACAACCCGCGCTACACTAGACACTTTATCACCGATTTAAAACTACATAGATGGAACCATCTTGTTTATGTAAACATCAACAGAACTTACAAACATTGGAATGTTTCGTTTAGATGCGTACGTTTCCAATATTATTTTGTAATCTTTGATAAACCGAAAAGACCAGACAGCAAATTCAGCCAATAATTCATGTATTTAGGAGGGAATTCCATCATTTTGTAGCTACAGTGTTGTTTACTTATGCACGGTGGTTCCGTCTATGTAGTAGTATTCCGGTGTAAAAAGTGTCTAGTGTAGCGCGGGCTGTTTGAGATTGAAGTGATTTCCTGAGTTAATACGTGGATTTTGAACGTTTTTAATGTGCTCATCGTTATTTTTGCCAAATTTTACATAAGAATTAAGGTTCTATATTGTTGTAGCAAGTGTATGCAACGGACCCATTGGCAGTCTATTTGCCTACAGGAAAACCTATCAAGAGCACCACTGTTTAAAAAAAAAGTTTCAAGAAAATCCTCACAGCGGTGGTCTCGGAATCGGATATTTTCCCCCATTTCCCCCACCCCCTTCTAACTACCCATAACTACCCTTATTTGAGTTTTCTCGAAAAAAACGAATGACGCCATTCGATTTGCCTGTCTTAGGAGCATATTTTCACCAAGTTTCAAGGAAATCCTTAGATCCATTTTTTTAGGAATTTCAATTTTTACCCTATTTTAGGGGTAAAACCTCCCCCTAATAACCCTCCAATTCAATTTCAAGAAAAAACAAAATAAACGCCTTTAGCACTATCAGAAAGAACCCCTCTTGCCAAATTTGGATGCAAATGGACCCCCCATAGGTTAGAAGTTATGATGTACGACAGACGGACAGACATTTTTTGGGAATATGATTTTTGAGTTCAGGGGGACCTGAAATTCCAAGATATGGAAAAAACCCAACTTCGAAATTTTTCATGATGACAATATACTTTCTCTCCTCAGGGGGGAGCGAGAAAGTAAAAATGCATGCTTGTTTGTAGTTTTTTGATGAAACACAAATCATATTTTCAAAAAGATTGCAATTGTGTTTCATTTTTCATAGGGCCCTGTTTTTCAAGGAAAAAAGTTAAACGTGGGTTAACTCCTGTATCTTCCCTCCCCACCCTACACCCCATCATTCCCCCACAATCCGCAACAGGGAAATAAGTGTAAACAGACTCGGCAAAAGCGGTAAATTCAAGATGTGCACCCTTCAAATTCGCGAGCTGCGAACGCTATGTAATGGGAGAGGGGAATAGGAGATAGAAAAGGAACAGAGAAAAAAACGAGAAAGGCTAGGAGAAGAAGATAGAGGGGGTAGTGAGTTACGATTGGGGGGGGGGGGGTTGTAGACTGCTCGCGCCACGAAAATCAGCTGTTGCGCACAATCTATAAATTTTGTTGACTCTTCGAAAATTGACGCTTTATTGTACTCCTATCCTCCCCCTCCCACTTCCCACCTTCTCCCCGTTCACAACCCTACGCAACCCCCCCCCCCCCCACTCCACTGCGGTATAACACCCCCTCCCGCTTCTCTAAACTCAACGCTCGCTCATCGTTCATTCCCGATGATTTTCGAATTTGAATTTTTATGAAAAGGGCGGGAAAGGAGCCCGTCGCGTCGCGCCGCGCCGCGCGCTCCCGATTGAATTCATAATCGGTCGGGGGTTTGCGTCACGTCGAAATGAAGGCGTCGACGACGCGAGATATTGGCAATATTCGATCGCGCTCTCTGGACGCATAACAAACATATTTGTGTGTTTTATTTTTTTTTATTTTTTGTTTAAATAAAAACTGTCTTATTCGGTGTGTTAGCAAAATACACAAGGAAAGACGAGTTAAATAGGTTGAGCGACGGAGAGAAAGTCTCTATCTCGGTCTATTCTACATTGATTGAAACACGAATGTTGGGGATTCTGCAGAGAAGCGAGTCTTGTATATTATTTGAACGACGCAACGGCGACGCACCAAAAACCTGTCTTCTATAACCACGCGGTCGATTTTGTTCATCAAAAATGTCGTCGTCACGAGAATATTCGGGTCTTAAAGTATTGAGGTATCCCCGTTGTGTGGCGATCTGATGCGGTCGTTGACTGGTGAACGATACTTCTTGAGGCTCCTGGGGGGAAAAGTTAGGTAAAGGACCGTCCACGTCAGCCCGAATGTTTTTTGGACCCAAATCGGAAGCATATATGAGCTGATTTTAAGGGTGAAAGTTGGGAGGAGGGAATTCGAAGTGATGGTCTTTTTTTTGGTCAACAGTCGATGAACCAGGAATATGGTAGGACGCGCGGATAAACATACATTGAACCCTTGCGTTTCACAAGGTGAACAAAAAAATTGTCAAGCCTCGATCAACCTGGTCCCCCTAACCTTTATTTCAACATCACGCCCTAGTACATTCGTTTCTGTGACTGTATCTGCCTCACAAAATTTCAGTTTTTTGGTGCTCAATAATTGCAGCTCCCAGTTTTTGAAATTTTGTTAATGTTTCATCGAGTGCCTTTAATCAGATGTGCATGCAAAATTAGCGCCGAGGAGTAATAATATTCAACTACCCACTTAATTTGAGCGAACGAACATTGATTTGTAAGTAATAATTATCAAAAACGACATAATGTGCCCACGACATTCACCATCCATCAGTGTTAATTTTACTAATTTTTAGTGTTTTAGAATAATTCTACGCCTACGATTTCACTTCATCATCGCTGTCACATGTATTTTGAGACGCTGATTTCAAAAATGCTATCAGTTTTCATTAAACTGGCCTAGATTTTACGTAAATTCGAAATTACGTCTTCTTAGAAAAAAATTCGAAATTCTGGAAAAAGTATGAGTTTTGAGTAAAAACTAAGGCCGAATTTGAAATCAACGGGTCATAATACATGGAATATCTCGCGATAGGGGTGAGAAAGAGGTATCTTATGATGACAAAACCTGGTTTTACGTTCATAACAGCCGGACACACTATATATGTCGTTAAGGCGAAAAAAATCTTGATTTATCTTCCTAATCTGGTCGAAAAAGAGTTAAAGTAAACGATGCCTAAAGCGCCTTCAATCAAATGTGTATGCAAAATCAGCATCGCGGTGTAGGTATAATTAACTATCTACTTAATTTGAGTGGCCGAACATTGATTTCTTTACTTAAAGTCGTAAAAAGAGCTGAACTCTTCCCATGCATAAGCCGCCCATGCCCAGAAGGCCTCACAAGGGTTAATAAACAACAAAATTACCCGCAAATTGAATATGAATCAGAACAAAGCAGGAGGATTAAAGCTAAAATATCAATTAAAATAAAATAAAATGATCGTCACAAGGGTTAATGACTGATTTGAACACAGAAAATAACCTTAACCGATCCCATGCTCTTTCATTATTTTTCTTTAGAAAATGTTTCGCTTCGAGCTTTCTCAAAATTTGTGTATTGGATCGGCTGGTGCACCAACTTGCGTTTCCTTTTGCTTCTCTTTCCTCCCCAAGTTTGACCAAATTCATAGAACATTCTGCTCTAGCGGATCCAGGAAATTGTCCTTCTCTCTCTCTCTCTCTCTCTCTCTCTCTCTCTCTCTCTCTCCTCTCTCTCTCTCTCTCTCTCTCTCTCTCTCTCTCTCCTCTCTCTCTCTCTGGCCATTTGAATGCATGTGATAGAGAGGGATTGACGAGGGGGGGGGGCGAAAAATCACTTGACTGTCCCTATAATCTGTCCTTTTCTATCACACGCGTTCAAATGGGAGAAGAGAAAGAAGAACAGATTCCTGGATCCGCCAATGACGCTTTGGACTTTCCCTAATCGAGTTTTTGCGTGTATGGGAAAATAGGAGAGTATAGAAGGCAGACTATGAGTTGGCGTTTCACGCGAGTACATATTTCATCGATCCTGCAGAAGAGGTCTGAGTCTTTTGTCTAGTTGAGACTGGTAAGGGGGGAAGGGGGCGGGCGGGGAGAGGGGAGGGGGAAGGGGAGGGTTGTCTGTTGAAGAGAGGATCACGTGAAATAGCTCCGACAAATGGGAGAGATTGATGATAAATCTGAATGGACGGAAGGCCGAGCGGGTCGCGGAAGGCTGGAAGATGGGGGGGGGGGGGGGGGGGGTTGGAGGGCCGATGAAGGGAGGGAGGGAGAGTGAGAGAGATCTAATTTCGAAAACTTTTTTTTTTCTCCACTATGAACGTGTTAAAAATAGAACGCCGCAACCACCACCCCCCTCTTCCCTCCCTGTACCCTTATATACCCCCTCCCCCCCTCCCCCCTCCACACCTCTAGTCCGTGAGCTTAATTCATCCTCGATAGCAAAAGTCCGGATGAAAAAAAGAAGGACGAGGAAGAAAGGAGGAAAAGGAAACAAGTAGTGGAAAGTTTTTAAAGCGCGCTGGAAATTTCGGACGCGACTGGAAACCAATACGGTGGGAGCTCAAAGGATAAGGATTCAAAACGTATTTGATTCGTGGATGAAAATGATGCTCTCTGTCTTTTTCCTGTTTGAACTCTGCAAAAGTATCGATTTCATTGAACTACCCATAGTGTGAGCGATTCTTTTCTATATAAGTTTTATACGCATTTCGGAAGAAATTGATACATCTATCGAGTGTCTGAAGTCCGATCAAGTTGGGAAAAAGTCGGACTTGACTTGAACTAGAGGCCGTTTCAGATAACTTCGGTTCTGACAGCTCTCTTTTTATACATGCGTGAAAACGTTGATACCGCTCGCTGCGCGAATCATCATAATTTTTTTGCCACAAAATAGACTCGGTTAACTATCGTAAATAGTGAATTTTTACATTAAACGTAATTGAAGACTTGATATTGTCCTTCCGCACATGTAAAGAAAGAACTGTCAGAACCGAAGCTATCTGAAACAGCCTCTAGCTTAACCTCCACTTTGCTATCAAACAGCATCGATGACCCTCGAGTCAAGCTCGCTATAGTGTGGCTCAAGCTTGACTTGAAGTTTACTGATGCTCATCGGTAGATGGATCGGGCCCAGTAGGCGAGCGTGAAACTTGCAACAATGTATTTTCGTCGTTTAAATCACCAAAAAAGTCGAACGGTTCAGTCATCGGCGATGGCCAAGCACTTCGATCTTTCTTTGGTGTTTGAATGGGACGTAGGAACGTTGCCCAAATCGCACGCCTCGCCACTGATCGGGCCCTGGTATCGGAAAAACTTTGAAAAAAAACGTATAGTTAACTCTATCGTAAAAACCAGCTAAAGTGACGAAGATTACATTAAACTCACTCACATACTCACACAATTACTTTAAATCTCAAGGAGTAACCACGGAGTCACGCGGGTACGAAGAGAGATTCCCATATAATTGATGCTTTTCTCTACGTATGTGTCTTTCTCCAGAGAGACTAATTAATTAGACAGAATCCCCCGTGGCACTTGCGTAGCTACTTATAGCTGCAGGTCATTTAAATAGCAAATATGCACGTAGATGACTCTTTAACTATTTTGACCTCAACGGTCAAGGCGTCTGAAACGATACCTTTATTGCTCAAGGTTATAAATGAAAAGTCATGCCCATACCTACTTCGGAACCAAAATTTAGTGGCCGCCCAGTCAAAATCACGCAGTCAAGATGGCTGACAAAAGCGCAGAAACCTATATTTTGCTGCCCACTGCAAGAAAACAGAAAACAGTGGGCGATACCGAGTCACCCGAGTAAGTGGAGTGTTTGTTCTGCTTCTGTTCGGTCATTCTGGCTGCAGTGATTTTGAACTTCGCGCCTTTTAATTATGGTTCCGAAGTCAGAGGAGCTTTCCTTCTTAATTTATAATCTTGGCTTTTACTAGTAACTGCTTTTTTTTAGAGCATGAGTGTCATGCTCTATTGAAATCGTTTCTACAAGGTCAATAATGCTTTTCTTATAGGAACGGCATGGTTCGGGGTCCGCTCGGGGGATCGCTTGGTTTCAGTATCGAGAACGGGTCCTCGAGGACCGATTGACCCATGTGATTCCGCCAATCCGGTGTCCTCCCCAATTTGTCGCTTTTTCTTTGTGGCGGGAGTTTTTTGGCCAAGATTGAGGTTAAGCATTTTGGGAATGTAATTACGTTACTATTTGGATCAGACTTTCAACGAAATTTTCTGTATGAGATATTGGGGTTTATATCAGAGGATTGTGTCCATTTTCATGTATTCTGCGATTTAAAATGCATTTAGATGATTTCAAATTTCCAATCCTGTTATTGTTGATGTTTCGGTCCGCTAAAAGAGTTCGTTTGGGAACGCGATCGGCGTTGCGTTTTAAAAGGTGAATCCTCAGCGACCTGTAGTAAGATTCTCATCCGCTAGATAACGCCACTGTTCCGCGGTCCAGAAGCCATGCTTTTTTCCGCCTTAATCGTTAATTGCGAGAGCTAGAGTTAACTTTTCGAAAATGTAAGAACGTTGCGTTCTAGATCAAATCCTAAGGAAAATTTTAAGACCATTCCGAGCCATGGACGAAGATATAACTAAGGACTGCCGACTTCCTATGTCCGCCCGTGTTAAAACCTGTTAGCGGGTTTTCGAGCGCGACCGCAGCGCTCCAAGCAGCAGTAAGGGTCACTAAAAGCGAACCGCTGCAGCGGTGGCCGCTCCGGCTCCCTTTCTCCCATGCCTTCCCGCAAATGTATACCGTGTAAGTATTTGAATCACGATTGAACGAAGGGAACAAATGATCATCGAATTAAAAGGAAGCAAAATCCGCTAACAAGATGGTGTTACATCGAAAATGATTAATCAAGGACTGAAATACTATACATCACAGTTAACCTCAAACGGAATCAAACAGAAAGAGTACATAGACATTTGTTTTATTAGTAGAGATCAGGCGACTCTTTTAATTGCTGATGATTTCTGTTACCTTGTCCAAAGTTGATTCTGAATTTCCTTGCTTTCGATCTTCCATTGAGATACTGAGTTATCTGATCCTCTTGGGTCGCCGACAACAGTTTGACAGCCATGCCATAACAGACCAACTCCAACAACGGTTTTAGCAGTAGCACAGCATGTGAGCATGGACACATCGCCAGGATCGCTCACTTGAAAGAGTAGTTCAGCTGGCCGCTGCTTGGAGCGCTGGGGTCGAGAGCAAAACAGGACTGACAACAGTCGGCAGTCCTTAGTTATATCTTCGTCCATGGTTTGCGACGACCTCCCGTCCCCCTTTGCCCTCCCCACGAACTACTGCACCTACGCCTACAACAGTTGCTTGCCGCGTTGTGCAGATTGCATGAATGATGTGTGTCCATCTACTTCATCCCAATTTCACAGCCATCACGGATGCCACGCCCGCCACGGTTCTTCTACCTGGTTTTATGCGACATCGGTCATCGTGGCCCAGTGTTACATGGTAATCAGCGGCGGATTCGGGAAAGGCCGCCCCCCCCCCCCAACTCACGGTAGCCTTTGCCTTTTTTCAACAGAAAAAATCCCATAAATTCCTCCCTGCAATTTGAAAATTCATAGGCGTGAAGCCCCCCCCCCCCTAAAAGAATTTTCTGGATCCGCCATTGGTAGTAATTTTTGCGGCACACTACGCCGGATTCCCGTGAGCTTTCCCCACTTACCTTTCTCCCTTATCTGTCAATGGCGCTCCCCGAGGGGCGACGCGGCGCCCCCCCCTAATTCAGAAAAATCACTTGACTGTCCCTATAATCTGTCCTTTTCTATCACACGCGTTCAAATGGGAGAAGAGAAAGAAGAAAAATTCCTGGATCCGCCAATGACGTTTTGGTTTTTCCCCTAATCGGTTTTTGCGTGTATGGGAAATAGGAGAGTATAGAAGGCAGACTATGAGTTGGCGTTTCACGCGAGTACTATTTCATCGATCCTGCAGAAGAGGTCTGAGTCTTTTGTCTAGTTGAGACTGGTAAGGGGGGAAGGGGGCGCGGGGAGAGGGGGAGGGGGGAAGGGGAGGGGTTGTCTGTTGAAGAGAGGATCACGTGAAAATAGCTCCGACAAATTGGGAGAGATTGATGATAAATCTGAATGACGGAAGGCCGAGCGGTCGCGGAAGGGCTGGAAGATGGGGGGGATGAAGGGAGGGAGGGAGAGTGAGAGAGATCTAATTTCGAAAACTTTTTTTTTTTCCACTATGAACGTGTTAAAAATAGAACGCCGCAACCACCACCCCCCTCTTCCCTTCCCTGTACCCTTATATACCCCCTCCCCCCCTCCCCCCCTCCACACCTCTAGTCCGTGAGCTTAATTCATCCGCGATAGCAAAAGTCCGGGATGAAAAAAAGAAGGACGAGGAAGAAAGGAGGAAAAGGAAACAAAGTTGGAAAGTTTTTAAAGCGCGCTGGAAATTTCGGACGCGACTGGAACCAATACGGTGGGAGCTCAAAGGATAAGGATTCAAAACGTATTTGATTCGTGGATGAAAATGATGCTCTCGGTCTTTTCCTGTTTGAACTCTGCAAAAGTATCGATTTCATTGAACTACCCATAGTGTGAGCGATTCTTTTCTATATAAGTTTATACGCATTTCGAGAAGAAATTGATACATCTATCGAGTGTCTGAAGTCCGATCAAGTTGGGAAAAAGTCGGACTTGACTTGAACTAGAGGCCGTTTCAGATAACTTCGGTTCTGACAGCTCTCTTTTTACATGCGTGAAAACGTTGATACCGCTCGCTGCGCGAATCATCATAATTTTTTGCCACAAAATAGACTCGGTTAACTATCGTAAATAGTGAATTTTTACATTAAAGCGTAATTGAAGACTTGATATTGTCCTTCCGCACATGTAAAGAAAGAACTGTCAGAACCGAAGCTATCTGAAACAGCCTCTAGCTTAACCTCACACTTTGCTAATCAAACAGCATCGATGACCCTCGAGTCAAGCTCGCTATAGTGTGGCTCAAGCTTGACTTGAAGTTTACTGATGCTCATCGGTAGATGGATCGGGCCCAGTATGGCGAGGCGTGAAACTTGGCAACAATGTATTTTCGTCGTTTAAATTCACCAAAAAAGTCGAACGGTTCAGTCATCGGCGATGGCCAAGCACTTCGATCTTTCTTTTGTGTTTGAATGGGAAGTAGGAACGTTGCCAAATCGCACGCCTCGCCACTGATCGGGCCCCTGGTATCGGAAAAACTTTGAAAAAAAACGTATAGTTAACTCTATCGTAAAAACCAGCTAAAGTGACGAAGATTACATTAAACTCACTCACATACTCACAAAATTACTTTAAATCTCAAGGAGTAACCACGGAGTCACGCGGGTACGAAGAGAGATTCCCATATAAGTTGATGCTTTTCTCTACGTATGTGTCTTTCTCCAGAGAGACTAATTAATTAGACAGGAATCCCCCGTGGCACTTGCGTAGCTACTTATAGCTGCAGGTCATTTAATAGCAAATATGCACGTTAGATGACTCTTTAACTATTTTGACCTCAACGGTCAAGGCGTCTGAAACGATACCTTTATTGCTCAAGGTTATAAATGAAAAAGTCATGCCCATACCTAACTTCGGAACCAAAAATTTAGTGGCCGCCCAGTTCAAAATCACTGCAGTCAAGATGGCTGACAAAAGCGCAGAAAACCTATATTTTGCTGCCCACTGCAAGAAAACAGAAAACAGTGGGCGATACCGAGTCACCCGAGTAAGTCGGAGTGTTTTCTGCTTCTGTTCGGTCATTCTGGCTGCAGTGATTTTGAACTTCGCGCCTTTTAATTTATGGTTCCGAAGTCAGATGAGCTTTCCTTCTTAATTTATAATCTTGGCTTTTACTAGCTAACTGCTTTTTTTTAGAGCATGAGTGTCATGCTCTATTGAAATCGTTTCTACAAGGTCAATAATGCTTTTCTTATAGGAACGGCATGGTTCGGGGGTCCGCTCGGGGGATCGCTTGGTTTCAGTATCGAGAACGGGTCCTCGAGGACCGATTGACTCATGTGATTCCGCCAATCCGGTGTCCTCCCAATTTGTCGCTTTTTCTTTGTGGCGGGAGTTTTTGGCCAAGATTGAGGTTAAGCATTTTTGGGAATGTAATTACGTTACTAATTTGGATCAGACTTCAACGAAATTTTCTGTATGAGATATTGGGGTTTTATATCAGAGGATTGTGTCCATGTTTCATGTATTCTGCGATTTAAAATGCATTTAGATGATTTCAAATTTCCAATCCTGTTATTGTTGATGTTTCGGTCCGCTAAAAGAGTTCGTTTGGGGAACGCGATCGGCGTTGCGTTTTAAGGTGAATCCTCAGCGACCTGTAGTAAGATTCTCATCCGCTAGATAACGCCACTGTTCCGCGGTCCAGAAGCCATGCTTTTTCCGCCTTTAATCGTTAATTGCGAGAGCTAGAGTTAACTTTTCGAAAATGTAAGAACGTTGCGTTCTAGATCAAATCCTAAGGAAAATTTTAAGACCATTCCGAGCCATGGACGAAGATATAACTAAGGACTGCCGACTTCCTATGTCCGCCCGTGTTAAAACCTGTTAGCGGGTTTTCGAGCGCGACCGCAGCGCTCCAAGCAGCAGTAAGGGTCAACTAAAAGCGAACCGCTGCAGCGGTGGCCGCTCCGGCTCCCTTTCTCCCATGCCTTCCCGCAAATGTATACCGTGTAAGTAATTTGAATCACGATTGAACGAAGGGAACAAATGATCAGCGAATTAAAAGGAAGCAAAATCCGCTAACAAGATGGTGTTACATCGAAAATGATTAATCAAGGACTGAAATACTATACATCACAGTTAACCTCAAAACGGAATCAAACAAGAAAGAGTACATAGACATTTGTTTTATTAGTAGAGATCAGGCGACTCTTTTAATTTGCTGATGATTTCTGTTACCTTGTCCAAAGTTGATTCTGAATTTCCCTTGCTTTCGATCTTCCATTGAGATACTGAGTTATCTGATCCTCTTGGGTCGCCGACAACAGTTGACAGCCATGCCATAACAGACCAACTCCAACAACGGTTTTAGCAGTAGCACAGCATGTGAGCATGGACACATCGCCAGGATCGCTCACTTGAAAGAGTAGTTCAGCTGGCCGCTGCTTGGAGCGCTGGGGTCGAGAGCAAAACAGGACTGACAACAGTCGGCAGTCCTTAGTTATATCTTCGTCCATGGTTTTGCGACGACCTCCCGTCCCCTTTGCCCTCCCCACGAACTACTGCACCTACGCCTACAACAGTTGCTTGCCGCGTTGTGCAGATTGCATGAATGATGTGTGTCCATCTACTTCATCCCAATTTCACAGCCATCACGGATGCCACGCCCGCCACGGTTCTTCTACCTGGTTTTATGCGACATCGGTCATCGTGGCCCAGTGTTACATGGTAATCAGCGGCGGATTCGGGAAAGGCACGCCCCCCCCCCCCAACTCACGGTAGCCTTTGCCTTTTTTCAACAGAAAAAATCCCATAAATTCCTCCCTGCAAATTTGAAAATTCATAGGCGTGAAGCCCCCCCCCCCCCTAAAAGAATTTTCTGGATCCGCCATTGGTAGTAATTTTTGCGGCACACTACGCCGGATTCCCGTGAGCTTTCCACACTTACCTTTCTCCCTTATCTGTCAAGGGGCGCTCCCCGAGGGGCGACGCGGCGCCCCCCCTAATTCAGAAAATCAAAACTTTACAATAAAAAAGAATCGGAACATTCGAAGATCAAATAATAACGAAAGGAGTAAGAGTTAACAAACTTTATTCTTAGTTTACTTTACAATTTTAATTAGGGGCGTCATTTGGGGGGGGGGGGGGGGCAGGGCGGGAAGTAGCCCCCCCCCCTAAGCAGTGGTGCCCAACCACCCTTGCCACTATACAGCTCGCCCCCCAGTTTCAGGATTCCTCCCCCCCCCAGATCTAGACCTCCCCTGATTTTTACCCCCCCCCCTCCTGATTCAGACGACATCATCCTTCCCACCCGTCATCTCCCTCGCCGAAAGAAGTTTTAAAATCTACTAGTATGAACGTGTCAACATTGGCAACTACCGTTGGCAACGAGAATTTTGCGAACTTCCTTGAAAATTCAGAATCCTCTGGTCGATAATTACATGATTAGAGAATGTATAGACAAGAGTTTTGGTTTTGTTAATTTAAATAGGTTAACTCTTAGAATTCATCAGGACAATGAAAATAAAGAAGGAATAGTTGTACTTAGCTTTTTACTATTTCTATCATCTGATGCTGTCACTTTATTCATAATATCAAACACGTCAAAAATAGAATTACTTTTGATACAACTACATGCTAAAATCACTTACAATTTCTACCATTTGGAAGGATAATTGATTTATTTTCTATTTTGGGCGGAAGTGGGGGGGGGGGGGGTTCTCTAGACTTGCCCGTCTCTAGGTAGTGTCCCCTAGACCTTCCATTGACATTCAAAAAGTTGCCCCTCCGGGCAATTGTTTTGCGGGTGCCCATGTCTTGTCCATGGTCTCTGAACCAGAAATTGAACGGTCTTCCGGTCTGTGGTTGCCTTCTTTTCTCATAAGTTTAGACACGGCCACCCTGTAAACCCCACAACAAGTTAAAAGTCCGCAATCCGCACCCTCGACCCGCAGCCACTATCAAAAGTAAATTGCCGGTTGACTTGCAGGTACTCTCCTCCTCCTCCCCCAACTTAGATTAGACACAAATGTAAAATTAAAAAAAAAAAAAAAAAAAAAAAAAAAAAAAAAAAAAAAAAAAAAATGAAAAATAGAATGTATGCCCCTGCAAAGGGCCCCCTCCACAGTTTTCCAAGAGAGGGAGCGACCCCCTTGCCAGCGTAACTCCGAAAAAATAATTCCAACTGGGGTCCAAGTAACTCAAGGAAGGTCTCAAAATGAAATCAGATGGATCCAAAATTTTAACGGCGAGTACCGGTAAGCTTACTCTTTTGATCGGTCCAAACCGGATTGCGATACATCGATTTACTCTCGAGATATCGATTTTTCAAAGGCGCGCGGTATAGGGTCAGAAATCTAAGATTCTCTAAAATCCGCGAATTTCGACTCTCATGGACCTAGCATGCGCCGTGAGAAGTCATATGTGAGTTTTTTGAGTTCTCATGAAGTTCATTAAGGGCCCTGACAAATGTGACAAACGTACAATGTCTAACTGCGGCCGCGGGAAGTCCCATAAGATCCGTTTAAAAACTTGGATGGATCTGAATTTTTTTAAAGAATTATCTAAAAGCTGAAGCTACCGCCCAATCCAAACCGCAGTGCGCAATCCATCGATTCGTTCTCGAGATATCGATTTTTCAAAGGCGCGCGGTCTTGTCAGATCGACCTTAGAGGGGCGCTGGAGGCTGGAAAAAGGCGAATTTCGTCTCTCACGAACCAGTCGTGTGCCGTATTATATCGGTTCCGCTTTTTTTCGGGTCCCAATGATGTCCCGAGAGGTCCCAATGCAGTTTCGAGCCAAAAAATATCATCTTAGGGGGGGAACTACTCCCCGTTTCAGCGTAACTCTGACAAGAAATGTCTAACTGGGGCCGCGAGAGGTCCTGTAAGGTCATTAAATAAACTCGGATGGATCTGAAATTTTCGAGGTTGTCAGTCACAAGCAAGCGCTTTCGACCGGTGCAAACCGAATTGCAATACATCGATTCACTATCGAGATATCGATTTTTCAAAGGCGCACGGTCTTGTCAGATCGAACATTGAAATAAGCTGTGGATACTCTGTATCTGCGAATTTCGTCTCTCATGGACCGTTTAAGCTCCCTTAAAAATCGAATGAGCTTTTTTCAAGTTCATATTACGTTCCTTAAGGGCCTTGATGAGTGTCGGATGACATTTGATCAATATTAACATTCATTTTTTAATCTGAGACAAAAAGAGCTGAAACCATAAAGACGAAGAATTTCCATCGTGATGACTTTGGTTCAAGCGAGGAAAATTCTATAGAAGTCCCAAATAACTAGACTAGACTTTCCGGCTTGCTAGGATTGGTATTAAGAATTTCCTTCCTGATGACTTTGGTTCAGGCGAGAGAAATCTAAAAAAGTCCCAAATAACTAAACTAGACTTTGCGGCTTGCTAGGATTGGTATTGCGTCATCCGATTTTAAAGGAACTATCACTATCGAAATCGATTTTCAAAACCACAGTATTCACCTCGCCTCGTGAGCAACTGTTTCAACACGCTATAAGTAAATTTTCATTCCCACTTTGACCTATCAAGTTATTTTTACAGCGATCACTGTTATACAAACACAAATGCAGCGTTGCGATTGACTTTGTCGCAGTTTTGTACTATCAATATGGAACTCCACACTTACAATGATTTACGGCCGACACTCATGCTCTCTTTGCTAACACTGTTCCAGTGTTGCAAGTTCCAACTTGTTTTTTTTTTTTTTTTTTTTTTTTTGCGTGAAACTCTCATTTTTCAACATTGAATTTTGAAACACCATATGACATTCATTTGTCACAAATAAGTACGTACGTGTTTGGTACTTACATATACAGAGTTAAAACTGTCTTTGATCACGCGTCAATATAGGGCAGCTGCAAGGGTCTGAAATGTGTTTTTTATGAAGAAAATGATAATATAAGGTAAGTGACCCAAAGGTGGCCATACCTATGCTTGGGGCCAATATGCACGTATAAGTCATGAGAGATAAAAAAACTAAATATGTCAATTTACTATTAAGACAGTTGGCTATCATATGTTAATTTCATTTTTTTAAAATTTGCTTGTTTTTGAGGTTTTTTTGCGTTTGAAAAAAAGTAGGGTTTTGACACCGCGCAAAACATGCACCTAAGGTGGCCACCCCTAATATTTTTGATGCACCTAAAGGTAAACACCCCCTTTTAAATCTCATTAATAAGTATTCAAATGCTATTTTAATAATGATTCCGTTGAATTGAAAGTCAAAGATGGAATCAATTTAAGGGCTTAGCTTTTACGATTGTTTACTTCCATGAAAATTAGCTGAAGACCTGCGAAAACGGACGTTTCACTGTAAAACCGACTGAATCCCCCGATGCTCTTCATTTTTGGAGTGGGGGAAGCGATAGCATTCTGCTACTCAGCACTAACGCCATTTTATCGTCAATTGGTGTAATTAACTGAAATAAGCTGGGGTGGGCCACCTTTGGGTCACACACCTTATGATGAGCTAAAAGCAATGGGGCTCTTGCGAACTTTTGCTACACGGGATTGAAGAGTTGATTCTTGCATAAAAACCTGTAAAAATGGCGATGAGTACACTAAAAAATCACGAAATTCACTCTCAGAATCGAGCTTAATGGCGGTTCTACGCAGGTATCATGAGAGATTCCTATCTAAATTGAGACACCTCTGTGTTTCCGAAGAGAAAGTGGCATATTAAATAGGAATCTCCCATGATACCAGCGTCGAACCGCCATTATGATTTTGCCATTCAAGTAGTTATGTAGGTTTATTACTAAATTTTAAACTTTCTCAGTGTGATTTTCGTGATTTTTGCTGGTTTTTACATGAGAATGGACTATTCATTTGCTCACAGCATAAGTTTGCAAGAGCCCCATTGCATTGTGCCTTTGATTTTTTCATGAGTGTCCCGGTTTTGGAGATGCACACGTACAAAGTTGCAAAAAGCCGTGTGCTTAGTGACGTCACTACGCGGAATTCCCATTTAAAACAATGTATTTTGGGGGAAAATCTCATCTCCGGAACAACGGGACTTAATTAGAAACCAGAGGCATCTTTGTTCTCAGATCATGA
Organism: Trialeurodes vaporariorum; assembly: GCA_011764245.1. Taxonomy (NCBI): domain Eukaryota; kingdom Metazoa; phylum Arthropoda; class Insecta; order Hemiptera; family Aleyrodidae; genus Trialeurodes; species Trialeurodes vaporariorum. The sequence goes on from VMOF01000379.1 coordinate 45,850,394, forward strand.
AATATACTTTCATTTTCTTTATTAAAAACACAACATTTCAGACCCTTGCAACTGCCCCATTACATTTATCAATTATTTTTTCATGTTCACGAAATCTTCGAATCCATACCATTGAGTGAGGAGGAAAACAAGGCCACTTTTTCAACACGGGTGATCCAAAAGGAGCAAACTGAAGAGAGCGAGGGAGTTTGCCGTTGGGGGGGGAGGAGGGGGTTTTTAACTTTGCGGAGGGTAAGAGGGTACAAGGAGAGGAGGGCGAGGCAGGGTGGGATTGAAAGTCCCTGTATAACACTGAAGCTGTGTTGAGTTACGCCTTCCGAACTTCGATTAAGCTCAAAGTTTTGTTCGATTCAGTGTTGCCTTAGGGCAAGGAAAGACAGAGGGTGGGCGCGGGGGAGTAATTAGAGGGTATATCGGGGGGATTAGATTTGCAAACGATGAGGAAAAGACGAAAGAAAACAGGACATGACATCTCTAAATATTTTGGCTGATTGAATACATTTTGTTAACGCAATTTTAAATAAAGTATAATCATCACTCATCAGTCAACTGGTAAATCAACTACCGAAGTTATGGTCAAATTTTATTTCGGTGATGTTTTAATCAGATAAAACGTGAAATAAAGTGAACACATTTTCATGGCATTTTAGTGGGTTATTTTGATGGAATTTTGTGATCCGAATTTTGCACGAGAGGAATTTCAGTTAGATTACATCAACTAAAACCTATGAACTTTCTTTGGGGACATGTTACCTTCAGGACATTTAGGCGGTGTTAACCCTATCACTACCAAATTAAGAAGACAGTTCAGAGTTCGATGGCTCAAATTAAGTTGGTAGTTAATTGTTTCTACACCACGGTGCTGATTTTGCATACACAAAATGGATTAAAGGCGCTCGAATAAGAAATATTATATTTCAAAATTTTAACAATTTGGAGTCGCGGTTATTAAGAATACAAGAATGAAAATGAGTGAGGCAGATCAAGCTACAGAAACGAGTATATTCGAGCGAGGCTTAGGAATAAATTATGCAAATATACAAATCAATAAAATTCAAAAAAATAAGTGCACAGCAGTGTTTCCAGATTGAGGGTGAAAAAGCCGTACGTTTTACTTTGATTTAATTGGAGACGATACGGCTTTTTACCCTCGATCTGGCAACACTGGTGCACAGTTTGCGTTGTGGTGACGTAGTCTGGGAGTGTATAGTATTTTGTCCATTCAAACCCGTAAAAAATATTGATTCGAGCTGAAGCACACTGTGCACCTCCAGTATTTCGATCTATTTTATCACTTTTAATGGACTGAATGCAACGTTCACGCATTGCACGCGCCGCCACTAACAGTTTCACATTTATTTGTTGATCCGGTTGAAGTAAGTTGATCCGGCAGTGGCGGTTCGTGCAATGCGACGTATCGATTTCTGTTCCATTTAAAACTATGGGAAAGTATCGATTGTCAGGGGGTGCAATTGCACCCCCGCGAAATCGATACTTTTCTATAGTTTTACATGGAGTAGACATCGATATATCGCATTGCACGAGCCGCCACTGTCCGGTCACAACCTAAATCCCGAATTAATACGCTACGTAACTGACGTTATGTTAGGTCAGATTTGGTTAAGTTATTGCAGGTGAAGTTCGACTAGGTTTAAGTTATAAGGAAAAAGTTATGGATATTATGATTTTAAATGGAAAATATAACGGATCAGCATAATATACATAAAATGAGAGTATGTAATATGTATATGCATTGATTCCAATACATCGAGGTAGTCCTAACCATCCGGAATAAGTTCGATTATTTTTCATTGATTTCTAAGAAAAGTTAATCCTTGGGCCTGTAATTTTATCAAAATGAGATTCGGATGCAGTTTATACTAAGTATTTGTTACTATGGGAGTTGAATTTTATGCACGGGAAAATTAGTGTTGGTTTATTCCTAGAAAATTCGCAGCTCTGTGAATGTTCCCGGTAATGTTCCAGACTTCACATAATTACGAGTATACCGGGTTATTCCAGCGAGAATTTTACTCAGCTAGGCATGAACCAGGGCAAATTTACGGGAATCAACCCCGGCGGCACATCACTATTCAAAACAGTAGGGATATCCAGCTTTCTACAACCAGGAGGGCTGTGAAAAGGGATGTGGAGGTAAACCTATCTCTCTCTCTCTCTCTCTCTCTCTCTCTCTCTCTCTCTCTCTCTCTCTTTTCTCTCTCTGTCTCTCTCTGTCTCTCTCTCTCTCTCTCTCTCTCTCTCTCTCTCTCTCTCTCTCTCTCTCTCTCTCTCTCTCTCTCTCTCTTTCTCTCTCTCTCTCCCTCTCTCTCTCCGAATATCTCTATCTCTTCATCCTCAAATTTTGTAAAAGTGAAAGGGAAAAGGAAGGCGAAAGAAATTAACGCAGTTTCCGTAACACTTGAAATGAAAAAATGACGTTGCCACTCCTAACTTCATATCTTTTGCGTAGTGACGGTTCGCGTAATTTGGCAACATCTAACTCTCTTCAATTAAACCCATAAACCCATATAAATTACTCCATTTTAAAAACGCAATAGGTTTAAATAGCGAATACTACATGGTTGTCAAATTGAACGAGCCATCACTGCTCTTGAAACATGGTTGGAAAATGTTGATACTTAAAAAACCACAGCGATGGTCCTCGAAAAAGAAGTTAAGCCACCGCGAGGGTAAGGAAAAAATTTAAAAAAGGAGATTGTCTACGATGAATTTTTTTCTTATCAATGGGACTTTGATTTATTATTGTTCCCAAGAAGAGCTGATCTATTCCGTCGTTTATGTCAGTGAATATATAAAATGCTAAATTTTGTCCATGGCTTGATAAAAAAATTACCTTAATTTGGACTATTCTACCTTGGGCCAACGAAATGATCGGCCCATTTACCCCATTTGGACAGTTTAATATTTGGACATTATTTTTGACGACCAAATTGACCTGTGGATAAACTGACTTGTTGAACCAAACGTCACATTGGACCAAAACAAATGGACAAACTGTCTGCATATGACCACCGTCTGAAACTAAATAATCTCACATGAAGGCTTCATCATCAAATATAGGAAGTCTGTAATATATGATAGAAAATTCCCACACCCTGCAACGGATAAATCTGTGCATGTTGTGCTTATTTACCAACTCGCGTGCCCATGCACCCACGCCACCGTAAACGCGAGTTTAGGACACCGGACCTCAAAACCCAAACAATATAGTTGAGACGATTTCCATGGAAGTGCTTTCATGAAACAACAGGCGTTTTGATCCAAAAAGAAACCTTATTGTAAACATATTATGAGACCTACTTTTATCGGACGAGCAACCCCATGCACAGTTTCATGGACCCTACTTCGGAAACCATCCAAATTGGGTAAGTATATTATCCCGCCCTCCCCTCCCCGGAGAGCGAAGACTAATCCCTGTGTCAGCTTCGACAAGATTGAAGAATAACTGCAGGTCGACGGATTTTTTTCTTCTTTTTTTCCCCCCCTCCTTCGTGATCTAAATATTTTTAGTCGTCGACTCCTCCAGAAATAAAGAAGGGAGCGTGAATGTCATAAGGGAGTGTAAAGAGAGAGAGAGAGGAGAGAGAGAGAGAGAGAGAGAGAGAGAGAGAGAGAGAGAGAGGAGAGGAGAGAGAGGAGAAAGAGAGAGAGAGAGAGAGAGAGAGAGATGGAGAGAGCGAGGAGGAGGAGAGAGAGAGAGGAGAGAGAGGAGGAGGAGGAAGAGAGAGAGAGAGAGAAAGAGAGAGAAAGAGAGAGAAAGAGAGAGAGAGAGAGAGAGAGAGAGAGAGAGAGAGAGAGAGAGAGAGAGAGAGAGAGAGGAGGAAGAGTTCGTTTGCGTCATCTCGCCTTTGGCACTGTTTAGACTTCGCTGGATAATGGCGAAGCCGATAAAAAGAGAGGGAGGGAGAAAAAAAAAATCCTGGAGATGGAAAGAAAATAAGGAAAAGAAAGATGGAAAATCACGAGACGGAAAATACAGAGGTTGAGTTCACACAATTGCTAATGGTGAATATGCGACGGGTTTATGACGGGAATGTAAAAAAAAAGTGCATTTAAGGTGACAAAAGGGCGTTCAGTATCGGTGCTATTTCCGATTTTTTTTCCTTCCTCTTCTTCTCTTTTTCTCTCTATGGTATTGATGGCGTCGCATCGGTTGCCGTGTTTGGGGCCGCGATCGATGAAATTGAGGCGGTCTGGAATAAAAGAGCCTAAGTAAACGTGAGGAAAGCTCTTTTGTGAAAATTAGCCTTTCAATCACATTAGAATGTGTTCGGAAGAGCGCAGCTGATGTTTTATGGACTCTGCTTACCGGTGAAAGGCCTCAATTCATTTTAAACCGTGCGAACGTGGCACGACTGATAATCAGCAATGCCGTTTAACTTCAGAAAATACTTGAATTTTATGAAAGTGACGGTTTCCCCCCCCCTTTTTTTCGGGTTTATGGAGAAGGGTTTTTCGGAGTCGTCAGAGTGGATAGAAGATTCTTTGGAATGCGAAAATTGATAGAAAAATCTACGGCCCCATAAATTCTTTCAAAAGTCAAAATTAAAATATTTTAGGTTAGATCGTATGATAAGAAGAAAAGAAATTGTCTATCGAGATTTTCTGATGAAGTGACAACAATGAAAGCATCAAATGAAAAAATGTTTAGGGTACTTAGGTATATAAATGCATTAAATTTACAGCAGATTACAGCAGGATTTAGGTTAGCTCATAGTATAGCCAATCATAACTGTGAAGCTAGCTACACTCAACTTATATTTCCCGCTTCCTTTGCAGTGCTTTTTATTTCTAATTGACAGAGGTTTATTGACATTAATCACTTCTTGGGCCTAACTACAGCCACCGTGGAGTTCATTTGTCCGTAAACACCATTGTGTTTTTGGAAGGGAAAGGTAGGGTAGGTGTGAACATCCATGCCTTTCCAAAATGGAAATATCTAAGACCATCGGATCTTTTCACCCTGGCCGGGATTCGAGCCCAAAACCTTCGTCTTCAAGATAGATTACTTGGATCAACAATGTATAGCTTCGAAGATAATTCCACCCTCTTTTCACTTTCTGCCGTTCTCATTTTCAACCGGGTGATTAGATCATATTTAAGAGAGCGGAGAAAAATTGTATTTTCAACTCCTCTAGAGCTGTTTTCGATAGTATTACTGCGATTTAGCGCGCGAATTATTCATAAGAGAGGAGTGCTGAAATGTCGATGGTGGAGCCGTCCTCAAAAAGGGGGGGGGGAAGGCAGTAGGATATAAAAAAGAGGTTAATCAAATTTCAAAAAATACAACTCATCACCAATCAAGAGGCGTTTCAAAATTAATTGAGTTCAGTCGCCGAGGCGCGGAGGATTCCGCACTCGCGGATAAGGGTGGGGGGGGGGGTTTGTAGAAATGACGGAGGGGGTGCAGGGGGTGTTCCGGTGCGGCCGCGCTCGCGGTGACACGAAAAACCGAAGTCGAATTTGAGTTAATTAAGGGGAGAATTTATTGGCGCCGAGTTAACCGAGGGGACGCTGCGTTATCAGCACGATCAAACTCTTCTCTGTGCGAGCCCCCCCCCCCCCCCACTCTCAGCCGTCCTAGGCATTTTTATTTTCAACATATATATAGATATATTCGTCATAAAAGTTTATTTTTTTTCTCTCTCTCTTTTTCATCCCCTTTACGTTTCTTATACTCGCAGGGAGAGCGTTTCCTCATCCGACCTTCTCCCAAGCTCGATCGTGCGCACATTGAGTAAAAACTACTGTTTTGACGGTCAAAAATCAGAAAATTAAAAAATTGCGGAAATGAATAGTTCAAACGATTCAGGGACTAAATCTCACCCACTTAAACTAGAGTCCATGTGTGTAAAGAGTTAAGACAAGAGAGTAGTTAGCCTCTGATTGGTCATGGGTTTTAGGCTGAGCTGGAGTTTCTGTGTGTAGAGAGTGTGTATCTTCAGCGTTTAGTGCCGATTTCTGCCACCAGATCGCTACCGTTCGATTGAAGTCGAATTACAGGCCAAAAATGATTTATTTTTAAGAAAACGGAGTGTCAGTTACTAGATAATCATCTGAAGAGTGTCTCCACAAAAAATCTCGTGAATAACTCCAAAAATAAGGCTGAAAGTACCAAAACATGAAATATTGCATTTCGATACAAGAATCGATTTGCGATAATTCATTTTTTGGTATTTCCAGCCTTATTTTCGAAGTTGTTGACGAGCTACATCTTGTGCGGAGACACTCTTCAAATGATTATCTAGTAACTGACACTCCGTTTTCTTAAAAATAAATTACTTTCGGCCTGTAATTTGACTTTAATCGAACGGTAGCGCTCTGGTGGCAGAAATCGGCACTAAACGCTGAAGAGACACCCTAAGACAAGTAAAACTATAGGCGCGGTCATTCGATGCATTTTTGCACATTTGTTTACATTCTGAGAGCCGTATGTTGCGTTTTGGTTCAATGCAAAGATTGCAGTGCCGCAGAATTTCTAACGGTGTACTCTTTCACATGACATGCCTTTTGCTGATCGATATCCATTCACACTATCAAAGATTTTTTTGGCATAACAGACATTTTTAGGGTAAAGCATAATAATAAAATTAACAGATTCATCCACAGTTAACCCTTTTATCCGTAAAGCATTGTTGGACTCGTTGTGAGTAAATAGCAGTTCTTAAACAAATATACAAAAAAGCTATCGATTCCGACGCTCGCAGAGCAGTGGCGAAGCGTGCAAGTTGGCAACGTTGCAGTTTGTCCATTTAAACCCATGAAAAAGATCGAACTGGTGGGTGCTCGGTGAACACCCTCGCATTCAACCTTTCATATCCGGGTTTAAATGCAGACAATACATTGTTGCAAAATTGCACGCTACGTAGAGCCACAACTTGTTAAGCAATCAGAGGAGGTTGACTATACCCTCTCGTCTTAACGTTCTAGGACATTAAGCTCTGCCGAAGCTGCCTTTGAATGTATTTTTCCACATTTGTTTACTTATCTTTTTTGTGTACAAACGACGAAGTCCCGCAGAGTTGTTTCACGGATAAAAGAGTTAAATGTCGATGAAACTGTTAATTTTGATCAAGGCGCACCTCAAGAAAGTCTAAAATGCCCAAAACAATCTTTAAAAGCATAAATATTTGTTGATCAGCAAAGACATGTGAAAGATTATACTGTTAAATCCTGCGGTACTGTAATCTTTGCATTGGACCAAAGCACAACAACGGCCCTCAGGATGTAAACAAATGTGCAAAAACGCATTCAATGGCGACGCCCATGGTTTCACTTGTCCTTTATTAACTTGCTCTAAATATATAAATGGGCATTAGTGTATTTTTTTTTCGATTTTTAGTCCACTATCTCTTTTTACCACTTATTTTAGCTATAGGAATTGAGTTATATCAAAAATTCTTTTTAAGGCCCTCTCTCTGATTCTATTTACTATCAACATTATTTTTTTACAGTAAAGTAATCCTATAGGGATGTCATATTTTTTTGTATCTCTAGAAAAATCCGATTTTTAAACTTGTGCCCTTATTTCAGATGAACATTTATAAAGGGACTGTTATAGCTTGAACCATTGCAAACCGGAATGCTTATTTAGCTAAAAAATGTACACAAAGTGTCTAAAACTAGCTAAACTTCAAAATGATAATTATTTAAGGTGATCGCATCTTGCTGAAATTTTGGCCGCACAATTTCAAAGCCATGCCCACTGTGATTGCGCGGAGGGAAAAAGGCACCACGTCAAAGGGAGAAGTATTTTTCTTTTTATAAATCTGAGAAGTGTCATTTTACTCTGTTCTGAGGATTAAGGGCCGCATCCTTAACCTCTCACTTATTGGCACAATCACTCTATCTTTGACGTCAAAGACAACACTTTATGAGAGAAGGGGGTGGTAAAAGGAGGGAGATGGTGAGAGAGAGAGAGAGAGAGAGAGAGAGAGAGAGAGAGAGAGAGAGAGAGAGAGAGAGAGAGAGAGAGAGAGAGAGAGAGAGAGAGAGAGAGAGAGAGAGAGAGAGAGAGAGAGAGAAAGAAAGAGATAGATAGCTGAGAAATCAATGTGTTCTCATATTCTTTTTGTCTCATCCGCAACCGATTTTTTTTCCTCTCTCTCTCCCCCCCCCCTCTCCGGATTTTCCACCCCTCTCTCGCACCCCCTCCCTTCCCCCCACACTCCACTCCACCTCCCACCCTCTTCAAATAACTTCCGATAAACCTACTTTAGTTATTGCTTCTTTGAACCTTTAAAGCCGTGCAGATCCTGGGCTCTTCCGTCGGTGTTTGTGTCGTGTCGCGAAGGAGCAAGGATCCGAATAACCATAGCGCAAGTATCCTCTTTCCTCCTTTAAAAGGCGCGAGATAAGTTCAAAACCTCATCGAGCTTAAGTCCGTAATATATTTTTTTCTTCTTTTTTTCCGCTTTTAAGTTGCCGCTTTTTTATGTATTTGGAAGTGCTCAGGCACGCTTTTCTTTTTAATTAATTTTTGAGAGAGAGTGAGAGAAAATGAGAGAGAAGAAGGTATACAAAGAGAGAAGGAGTAAGAGATAGAGAGAGAGAGAGAGAGAGAGAGAGAGAGAGAGAGAGAGAGAGAGAGAGAGAGAGAGAGAGAGAGAGAGAGAGAGAGAGAGAGAGAGATGATGATGATGATGAATCTATTTTTTATTTTGTTCAAGATAAACATTGATTTACATATGCACAAAAAGAAACAAAGAGAGAAACAATTTAGAAACTAAATTAGACCACAAGAGAGAAAAAAATATAAAAAATAAATAAAACAAAAAATAAAAAAATAAAAAAATAAATAAATAAAGAAAGAGAACGACGAGAGAGAGAGAGAGAGAGAGAAGGGGAGGTAAGATTTTTATTTGCCATGATATTTGTCTGTATACATACACATTATCACATACTAAGAATCTAAAAATAAGAAATTATAATAGTATATAGTAAGTAAATGATGAGAGAAAATAATTAGGTAGCAGATGATGACTTGATTGGAGGACAAATTATGGCTTTAAAACCATATACTCCACTTGCCCCCCGCTCCCCCCGCTCATTCTCTTTGTGACGAATACAAAAAGCGAATTTTCGTTATCGAATATGATTAACACAGTGGCGGCTCGTGCAATGCGATATATCGATGTCTACTCCATTTAAAACTATAGAAAAGTATCGATTTCTTTGGGGTTCAATTGCACCCCCTAACGATTGATACTTTTCTACAGTTTTAAATGGAGTAGACATCGATATATTGCATTGCACGAGCCGCTACTGGATTAACAGTACCAAATTTACATATATTGAATAGTCTTTAATATTCATATGTTTTTAGTATTCTCTACCTACCTCTGTAGCACAAGTACTCTTTATTTACGTCGTTTTAATAACAAGAGTTAGTGAACTTGTGTCGTTGTAATCACCCCTTTATAATCTAAATTAATATATACTTATCAGCCTGTATCGTCGTATTGATGGTTCACCCTTTCAAATCGTTCGCCCTCATTTTGCGGAAACAGAAGCTCAACCGTGTTTTTAGGTGTTTTTGGGGCATCAGCGGTATAAATTCGATTTTGAATTCACCTCCAGGATTTGAATTCAAGGTCGAATTGATGCCATCGATACTTGAAAACACCGAGAAAGTTCAAAAAACACGATCCAGTTTCGTGTCAGCCGCTGCGCTGTTGTCATGCGTAGGTTGGTCACGATTTTTTATAATTCTGTTATATTCGTCACAAAAATTCGCTTAAAGTAGCAATATAAAATCAAAGTAGTGAATTAATCAAATTAAACATTACTTTGTTAAGGAACGGCAGTAAATAGATAAATAAATAATCCATAAAAAAATGCAGGAGTTGACGATATTGGATTTTGTGTATTTTATTTGGTTTCTATTTTAAAATGCCATAAAACACAACTTTTCCCGAACGCGACTATAGTAGCGCTATCCAGTTACGTACACAGTATTTTGTCTTTCTCTCTCTTTCCCCATTTGAACACGTGAGTAGAGAAAGGACAGAAACAGGGGCTCGAACGTGCCTTCAGCCCCTATCTCTTTCCTTTTCTAGAACATACACTCAAACGGGAAAAGAGCGAGAGACTAATTCCTGTGTACGCCATTGGCGCTATCCATCGCGCTTTGAAATCTGGAAAAATTTCACCAGAAATCACCTTAACGACCTCTTTTGCTCCTCGAAGCTTTTTAAAAAGGATGCTCCGGCTTTAATGAAGCTTAGTTTCAATGGCGTAGCGTGCATTTTGGCAACGTTGTAATTCGTCCATTTAAACACATGAAAAAGATCGAAGTATTGGGTGTTCGGTGAACACCCTCACATTTGACTTTTTACATGGGTTTAAATGGACAACGTAAAACGTTGCCAAATTGCACGCAACGCCACTGCTTTGTTAGTTTTTTCATTGACCTGGACACCAGGAAGCGGATTGTATTACATTATCTCTTCCTGTCTTCCACAGCTCAGTCCATGCAGCGCAATCCCAGACTTGAAATGTCCAAGGATCGCCTGGTACATTTTGACAGTTGGGAGTCTTATAAAATTGGACTCTGGATCTACAGACACCATCTGCATCCTCTAAGAGTTTGAGAGAGGAGACCCTTCCTTTGACTTTTTTGTTGCTTAAGGGTCGACAGAAATACCTGTCATTGGTGTTATCTGTCCCTGATAGTGGCTCCATCGTCCCGTCCAAATGTCCATGCTCGTAGAGACGGGCCTTCCACTTCCGCAGGGTGTCGCCTTCATCAGCAAGCATCCCGATTAAAATCGTCACGGCAATCCCGGTTTTAATGTTCATTTTGACTGCACTCCTTATAACTGAACGACTGATGAAGTCTTGTTTTGCATACCAAGGTCTAGTGAAAAATCTCTTGTGACTCGCGCTTTTTTTAGCAGGTGTTTTGAATTGTCTGAAAAAATACAAAGGTGGTATAATTTTGTTTACAATTTTGAAATTGAATAAACGAGCAAAACCAAGCTGAAAATATAAGCAAAGGCGTAGCGTGCAATTCGGCAACGTTGCAGTTCGTCCATTTAAACGCATGAAAAATATCGAAGTATTGGGTGTTCGGTGAACACCTTTGCATTCCACCTTTTTCGTGGGTTTAAATCGACAACGTAAAACGTTCCCAAATTGCACGCTACGCCACTGAATATAAGGTAGCGCTCAAACTTACATCTCTGCGTTCATCACTTCAACAGCCTTCGTTTTCAATTTTCAGACGTCCCTTAGTGTTCATGTTGTTAAGAATAGGCTCACATAACATGAAGCCATGAGCAGATCGTCTAAGTTTTTCGATTTCGAGCATTTCGATTACAATGAAGAATGAATCTGTATCAAACTTTTGCGACAGCTTTATAAAGGGTCCATTCTGATGTAAAACCGCGTAAAAATCACGATGAAAGCATATAGGAAAGTCTTAAATTCACTCATATAAGCTTGATAAATGCTTTTAAAAACATTCAAATATTGCGGTCGAATCAGCGGGTTGCAACGGGAGAATCCCGTCTAATCGCAATTTTCGATGCTGAGAAAAGTAATGCATCATAGAGGAAGCTGAAATTTAGATAGGACTCTCCCATTAAGATCCGTGCATTTGATTGCAAGCATATGGGGCTGTTGCACACTTTTGCTATGAACGATTTAATAGTCGATTCTGGTGTAAAAAACCGCAAAAAATAACGATGGCAGCACTGAAAACTTCCAAAATCCACTCCTAAACTCGATAAACGCTTTTATTTACGCGGGCGTAATGGTGGATGAGGGAAGTAACAGTAGTAGATTCCCATCTAACAATACTGTAACTCCATCAAGAAGTGACCAACAAGAGACGACTTTCATTTGACGACGGTGTCCCCAGGTGTTGCGATACAAGTGCTGAGTGGTTCTACAGACATTTGCGCTACCAAAACAAGCATAAACTTTAAAAATTTTCTCTCAAATCTTTGAAAATTTTGTTAGTTTGCCTCGATTTTGATCGCTGACATCGAATTTGATAGCTTTTGGAGCGAATTTTCATTAATTCCTCTTGAATCTAGCTTTCCTAGAACATAACCTCAAATTCATCAAAACACTAAGTTTTTGGGAAAAATTCACTTCTAAAAAGGAAAAGTGAATGGAAATAGCTTTCAGAGGGCTTAGTTATTGCTTTCCAGAGCGTACGGTTGCAATTCTGCACTTTTAATGAAGCTTTTGAGACCTTTTATCTTGTTCAGCTAATAGTAGCGCTCAAAGTCTAAGGTAGCGCAAATGTCTGCAGAACGTAAAATCCGTTGCTACCATTCATCGGATATGGATCATCACTCTGATGACTAATTACTCTGTGAATCATCCTTGTCATCATAGTAAGAGTGACGAAATTAAGATAGGAATCTCCCATTGTTATGCTACCCTCGGCCACCACTACGCCCTCGCAAATAAAAGCGCTCCCCTAGTAGAAATAAACCTCAAGGCCCTCAAGAGAAAAGCCCTCATTGAGGGTAATTGGAACAGAGGGCTTTGAGGGTGCCCTCAACGAATCTTGAGGGTGCCCTCAACGAATCTTGAGGGCGCCCTCAAAAAATCTTGATGGTTTTTCCCGGATACGTTCGGGGATGATATGGGGCGTTAATGGGGAGGGGGTGGTGGGGAGGGGATAATATTGGGGATAATATTGGGGATTTATGTAGTCGACAAAAAGTAGACTCGTATGTACTTACTCAAACTTCAATGGTCACATATTTTTCATACGTTGTACCGACCTGACCGGGATTCGAACCCGTAACCTTCCGATCCCTAGTCCTACACCCTAACCGATACACTGTTCTGACAGTTGGTGATATGAGACGAAATTCGGGTATATAAGGTTGCGCGGACGTCTGAAAAGAAAATACGCTTTGTTTTTTTCCGATTGGCGTGAAACTTGGTGACCTCGTGTATTTTTGGTCGAGGAATCCGAATCTGCTATCGGATTTCTAAAATTAAATAAACAAAATACGAAAACTTTAATTTTTCTTTGTATCATGGTGCTAGCACCATCGGTCATGGTGCCAGTGCATCATAGCACCATGAGCACCATGGAAAACATAGTGCCAGCTTCATCGGTCATGAAGCCGATCACAACATCGGTCATGGTGCTGTGTTGCTAAAATGTTTACCAGGGAAACTGGATAAACGAAACAGTGTTTGATGGTGGAGTCACACTGATTTTAATTTTGAACTGGAACCCTGGAAAAAAAGTAATGCATTCTTGAGCTTATTTAGCGCCTGGAGGTTATGTAACGGTCTCCTTTACACTTCTCCAGCCCCTGGAAGTTATGTAATGGATTCTTGAGCTTTTGTGGCGCCTGGAGGTTATGTATATTGATTTAATTACACTTCTCCAGCCCCTGGAAGTTATGTAATGGATTTTTGAGCTTTTGTGGCACTTGGATGTTAGGTAATTAATTCTATCACATTTATCCAGCTCCTGGAAGTTATGTAATGGATTATTGAGCATTTCTGGCGCCTGGAAGTTAGGTAATTGCTTCTATTACACTTCTCTCGCCCCTGGAAGTTATGTAATGGATTCTTGAGCTCATTTAGCGCCTGGAGGTTATGTAATGGTCTCCTTCACACTTATCCAGCCCCTGGAAGTTATGTAATGGTGTCTTGAGCTTTTGTGGCGCCTGGATGTTATGTAATTGATTCTATTACACTTCTCCAGCCCCTGGAAGTTATGTAATGGATTATTGAGCTTTTGTGGCGCCGGGAGGTTAGGTAATTGATTTTATTACACTGTTCCAGCCCCTGGAAGTTATGTAATAGATTCTTGAACTTTAGTGGCGCCTGGAGATTATGTAATTGATTGTGTTACACTTCACAGGAGGCAAAAAAATTAAAATTCAAAAATCATTCACTTGTTTCATGGAAAAAATACCACACTCACCCTGGATTGGGATCCAAGAATCGTAGGATCGCACATTTTATGCTTCCTTGTCATCATATCACTTGATAATGATGTCCACAGGTTTCTGAGGACATTATATCAGCTGTCATCCTCAACAATTGTTGATGGTCCTCAAGCTTGGGAGAACGTTCAAACGTTGCATCATCATTTTGAGGGCGTCATCAAACAGTTGTTATTGGTTTTCAAGACCTTGAGGACGTAATCGTGATTTTTGAGGTCACCCTCAAAAGATTTTGATAGCGCCCTCAACAATGTTTGAGGGCCCTCAAGAATCTTGGTGATGTCTTCATTGCCCTCAAAAGATTTTGAGGGCACCCTCAACAATATTTTGGGCCCTCAAGAATCTTGAGGGTGTCCTCATGATTTTTGAGGGCACCCTCAAAGGATTTTGATGGCGCCCTCAAGAATGTTTGAGGGCCCTCAAGAATCTTGAGGGTAACCTCATGATTTTTGAGGGTACCCTCAAAAACCGTTGAGGGTTCTTGAGAATCCTTGAGGTTTATTTCTACTAGGGTCATTGAGTTTAAGAGTGAGTTTTGGAAGTTTTTAGTGCTGCCGTTGTTATTTTTTGAGGTTTTTACAGCAGAATCGACAGTTAAATCCAGAGACAAATAGAGACTAGAGACGGACCACTAACTGGCTGCAGCAGAGGGACTCTGAATTCTCGCGGATTCAACAAAACAACAGTCAACGCCGCATGATGTTGAATGATGAACACCCTCCTCTTCACTTCTCGCACATCTCCCATGTTTCCTGAATGTCACCGTCCAACACCATGTGACATCAAAAGGTGTTGACTGTTGTTTTACGTTATTTTATTGAATCCCCGAAAAGTCAGTGTGCCTCAAATCTTCTCTACGTGTTTTAGCGTAGTGCTCCGTCTCTATTTGTCTCAGGTTACACCGCTTATAGCAAAAGTGTGCAACAGCCCCATTCCCAATTTATTTGTTAAAATAGTTTATTGAGTTTGTGAGGATAGGTAACTTGAGGTTATTTCGAGACTTGCCGAATTATTCAGTGTTATTCGTACGCGATTTTACACCAGAATAGACCGAACCTGATCTATAACGTAACCCAACCTGACAAAACGAACTTGCTTGCTGGCGGCTTTCTATACGCCGTGTCACTTAAATAAGTAATACATATGTATAGTCTGTTACTTATTTGAATGCAGTTGGCCGAAAATATTAAAATGGTTAAATGGCAACGTTGAGGTCAGCCCCGAGTTCACCACTGCCAGCGTATTGTCTTCAGAGGCGTCGCATACCATCTGGCAACACTGTGACTCCTCCATTTAAATTCATTAAATAAATCGAATTTTCTTTGTGCACTGTGCATCCCCTGAATTCAACATTTTACATGAGTTTAAATGGATAGAATGGCGTGTTGCCAAATTGCACGTGACGCCACTGATTGTCCTCTAACTCATTGTTTGACACTTCGTAGGCTCGGTCCCTCTTCCACTCCTCATTTTGACTACCCACTCGAAAATTTAATTTTTGTTGCGTTCACTAATTTTTAATAACTGACTTTAAATGTAAATCCTGCTCGACGTTCTTCGAAAAATGATACCAAACGGCGCGCGGCGGCTCAATATGCAATTTCTGAAAATTTACTGCATTCTTAAATCACTCTATCAGGAATTTCCTATCCTAAATAGGGCCTGAGAAAAAGATCAATGAAACTTGCTTTTTGAGCGACCCTCGTAATTAAAGAGTATTTTGAAATGCGAGAAAGGCCATAATTTAATTCAATTTTTTTTTGCATTCACTAATTTTTAATAACTGACTTTAAACGTAAATTCTGCTCGACGTGCTAAATAAAATGATACCAAACGGCGGCTCAAAATGCAATTTTTGAAAGATTACTGCCTTCTGAAATCACTCTTTATCAGGAATTTTCTATTCTAAATAGGGTCTGAGAAAAAAATCAATGAAACTTACTTTTTGAACGACCCTCGTAATTAAAGAGTATTTTGAAATGCGAGAAATCCTATATTATATTTGTAAGAATGAAGCTAAGTTCCGGGAGAACCGTTGCACCGTTCGGGAGGGGCCTGGTACCGATCGGTCGGGCTCGGCTCCAATGCTTCGGGAAAATTATAAGTTTTTCCGTGCGGGCCCCGCGTCCCTTTTTAAAATTCTAAAAACTTTTCTCTCAAAAAGTTGTGCGAGTGCGAAAAGGATGCGAATCAGTTCGTTTTGTAAGGGTGGGAGAGAGAAGCGAGATTTTGTCGTCCTTTTTTAAATGCATACGTGCGGAAGAGCATACGATTTTGTACGCGTGTGAGCGAGAAACGTGATGCTCTGACAATTTTTTTTTTAATTCGATCGCACGATTTGACGTTACCATGGCGATGTTCATCATATGTTTTACTCGCGGGAGGAACCGTTTGGGTAGACGCATTTTTTAATAGCGACTTAATGATATCGATTCTAATATCGATGTATAGCTTCAACTTTTGATCCATGTATTTTCGTAGATATACTCAATAGGACAGTCACAGTGCTGCTAGCTGTGTCGAGAAACATACAGTCACTTCAGACTTAATAAAAAATATCTTTTATGTTAAATTATATATTAGATATACGACAGCACTGTACAGTTTTCGATTGATGATGGCTTGACGCGGTTGCTGTATCGCTTCGTGATGTATAGGGCTTCGATATTTATCATATGTTTCATACGCAAATTTACAGAATAGTACAATCAACGAGTGATGACTTGATGAGATCGGTGCATTGATTCGATACCTCGAATATAACCTTGCAAATTTGAGCTAGGTTTCGAGAATTTATAAAGAAACTAAATGATTAGGGACATTAAGGTTAATATTGATAAGTTGAGACGGTGGTTATATTTTTCTTATTAATAATAAACTGTCAAATATTACTGAGTTAAGTAAATAATTGGCTTCCTGTTGTAAATGCGTTGTTTTTACTTTAAATGTGCAAGTGATTCATCCAAGAATACTACTTACTAACGAACCAAGAATATGTTTGCAGATTTTTCATTTTTAAGTTGGCGATTTGAGTTGTTTTCGTTTCAGTTCGCGTTTTGGCAAGGTTATATTGTTTTTAAGGTCTGTTTTTTCCGATTTAAACAAAAAAAAAAAGAAAACAAAGTTTCGATAGATCTCTTGAGCCTTGAGTAAGTAGTTTTTTATGGTTCATTTGATTATATACCTGTTATTTTTTAATCTGTGCAGTAATATTAGTGGGCCAGTACGACGTTTATTTCGAAATAGACGGTTCTTTTAGTGATGACTTGGTGATGACGTCATTCGGTGATGAGCGTTCCAAACAAAGACAAACTGTCTTTCTTGCTCTCACGTAACCCCCATGTTGTACTGCTATACTATAATTTAAAAAAAAAAAAAACTGTATTTAGAGACACCTTTTGTGAAATATTTTTTGGCAGAAATGCATTCATCAATTTTAATGCGATTTTGCTATTAACATGCCGTAATACGAGGCCCTGTGCATACGAATCAGGACACTAGAAAGCAGTGGCGGCTCGCCAGGTGAGGCAAGTGAGGCGACAGGGATCCATCACCTCACATTTTTTGAAGTTTGAGAAAGAAAAAAAAATTAAAAAAAAACATACAAAGGTTTAAATAATTATTATTCCAGCGCCCTCTCTTTCAATAGTCCAAAAAGTATGAATGGAACATAAAATTATCAAAAAAGTTTATGTGAAGAGGATTTCAAAAAAAATCCTGTACACCTCTCATTTTCGTCGCCTCACCTCCACGAGCCGCCAGTGCTATAGAAAGAGGTGGGTATACAATATATTACATACATATACATATATTGCCAAAAAACGGCAATTTGCTGCGAAATCGATGGTCAAAAAGCGCTGAAAGCATGACCCCAAATAATAGGGGGTGTATAATGTGTATATGACCCCACGTCCAATAAGCTTAAAAAAATTAAAATCTTAGATGAAGTTTGCTTGAATTTTCGAGCCAACCTATTTCAAAAAATTATTGTCGTTAATAAAGGGCTGTTTGAAAAATGCATACTTTTCCCGCGCTAAGTTTCTCTTTCACTCTTCCATAGATTTTTGATTTACTGAAACGCAATGTCTTATACTCTTACATGTCAGTTCAACGAAAGGTTATTGTAGGTGTGCGATCTCGGTCATGCGTATTTGTTCGCTTATCCCGAACTTCTCATTTTATTGTGAATGCATCAGGTTTCTCACTCTCGCGCTGTCTCTTTCTCTCCTTTCCTTCTTTTCTCTGTACAGTTCTAAATCGTGTAATCCACATGCGCTAATATGACGCATTCTAATGCGCCATTCTAGGGGTTTCGGCGTCTCCATGAGCGTCAAAAAAAATTGGCGGTTTTGGATCGGGCCCTCTTGAGAACGACTACCCCTAAAATGTTTAAGTTTCATGTAAGGGGGTGGCGGCGGGGGTTATGCTATTTATGCCCTTCCAAATGATGACTCCTGTTTTCTAAACCTTTACTGTACATGAGAAAATACCACTGTAGTGTAGTATTTCAGGAATAATAGAATAAGTTTTTAGATTTCGTTCTTCGGAGCAAGATTAGATGGGCGAATAGCAAACGGAGTTAGGGAGTGGATGATATCGAGTCAAAGTCTACCTTGAATAAACAAAAATCACGCGAAACGGAATGATGCTTGGCCGCGAAGCGGCCACCGGCCACTAGTGCCATAATAACTGCACTGTTAATGCAATGTGAAACTTACTTTTTGAACGACCCTCGTAATTAAAGAGTATTTTGAAATGCGAGAAAGGCCATAATTTAATTTAATTTTTTTTTGCATTCACTAATTTTTAATAACTGACTTTAAATGTAAATTCTGCTCGACGTGCTAAGAAAAATGATACCAAACGGCGGCTCAAAATGCAATTTTTGAAAGATTACTGCATTCTGAAATCACTCTTTATCAGGAATTTTCTATTCTAAATAGGGTCTGAGAAAAAAATCAATGAAACTTACTTTTTGAACGACTCTCGTAATTAAAGAGTATTTTGAAATGCGAGAAATGCCATAATAACTGCACTGTTAATGCAATGTGAAACTTACTTTTTGAACGACCCTCGTAATTAAAGAGTATTTTGAAATGTGAGAAAGGCCATAATAACTGCAATGTAAATGCAATGTAAAAACTGGCTCATCTGTGCTGTTCATTGTGTTGGAAGTCGTGTGGAATAAATATTAATGTAAAGAGCAAGAGAAGCAAAATACCTGCGGAATGATAGGGTCAGTTAAATCACTATATAATGTCAGTTAAATCACTATATAATATACTACTGCACTACTAGTCAACTGTACTTACTTTGGTGACTGCTGAATCAAGCACAGTCAGGATCTGCCTATGTGCGTATATCGAATTATTGATTCAACTGCGTCATATGAGAGCGAAATGTTTACTCTGTAAAGATTGATTTAGTTATGGCCAACAATGATACTTGGTGTAAAGCAAAAAGTAAGCAAATACCTATACAGAGAAAAAAGAAAGTAGGTTATGAGAACTAAATTTCGGCTCATATGGAACACGAAGCGGTTCCGTTACAATAACCGAAGGAGTGCCGAAGATTTCGATAACTGTGACTAATACCATGACTCTCATTTC
The DNA here is from genome assembly GCA_011764245.1 of Trialeurodes vaporariorum. Taxonomy (NCBI): domain Eukaryota; kingdom Metazoa; phylum Arthropoda; class Insecta; order Hemiptera; family Aleyrodidae; genus Trialeurodes; species Trialeurodes vaporariorum. The sequence goes on from VMOF01000379.1 coordinate 45,869,955, forward strand.
GTTCCTGCTGAGGACTTCGAACCGAAAACTTCGGTTATTTCCGAACACCCTCGGTGTTCCATATGAACCAAAGTTTTTTTTCTCCGTGTACCATCTAACGTGTGTGACCGTGTCAGAAAAAGTAACTCTATCTTACGGTACCAATTTTTCAGGAGAGTGATTTTTAGCGAAAGAGGTCGAAAAGTGACGATTCTTTTTTTGGACCGCAAACGCTCTGGTGGTTTCAAGAACAAGTTCCATGAGTTTTAGGCTTATTAAGGTGGCATTGTTGTGAGACCATGTCAGAGTCATGAAAAGAGATCTTATCTTCCACATGTAATTTTAATTACATTCAGACCAAAAAACACCAACCATAATTTAGCGTGGATTTAAATTATAGAAAACGCCCAGTTGCACTATCAACAAATTGGACTATTGGTGGTTGATTCTTGTATTAACTGGCGAGTAAATTACAATGAGTGAGATTCCATCGCGATTCGTTCATTAGTAACCGAGATAGAGCTTCCATTTAAAAATTCTTCTTTTGAAAAGAATTAATTTGTCAATATTTTGGTCCGATTTGCATGTTGGCACTACTCTTACAGTGCCGCGAGCAATATCAACTCTATGTTCTTCATTGAATGCGTCATTGGTGCTGTTGGTGTATTGACTCCGCACTCCTAAAAGTGAATTACTAAGAACTGTAAACGAAATTTGTGTTTTACCTGTGTGTCCATCAGATTGAGATTATGTTAAAACGTTAGGACCTCAACGGGGGGGGGGGCTGTGTTGATGAGAACTGCCGCCAGGTGGCGACATCCCATTGACTGCGCTTTTCCCGTTGCCACGGATTCTATGAAAGATTAATTCTTGAGTTGTGAGAAAAAGTGTCCTAGTCCTAAAAAATCTATTCATATCAATAATATCCTGATTCCCGCTTCTTTTTTGACAAGTAATGATAATTTATTCTCCTTTTTATCTTCCTTATTATTTATATATGGTTTCAACTTTGATTAACAGGAAGCATCAAAAGGTCTCAAATTCTAACCACAAATACAATAAATGAGTTTAAATGAAATCTAAAGATGGTGGGCGAATGAACAGATAACAATAGGGGAGTCCCATCTAATTGAAGTTTCTTTATGATTAATCACTTTTCTCAGCATAGAAAGTTGCGAATAGATGAAACTCCCCCGTTGTGACCGCAGCTCATTTGATCATTATCCTTGAATTTTGTTAAACGCATTTATTGAGTTTGTAAAGTCAGTATTGAAACTTTTTGATGTTTATTTCCTACTGATTTTACATCAGAATTGACTCTCTCTACAGATGTTGCTAAAGTAAGCGACAGACGTCGCATACTTTAGCTCTCGCAAACTAGACGAACAGGTCTCTATCTACCCGCTACTAACCAACTCAGTCCAAGTCTGACTGTCTTATTAACCCTCTTTGCCTTTTTCAGTACTAAGTCAATCAGTCAAATCATCGTTAGCTTCTTCAAAAGAAGCCAGTAGATAAATATTCCTACTCTGCTGTACCTTCTTTTGTCTACATCACCATTTGAAGGCTCTCAACGAAGCACTCTTTTGAATTAATTCTCCAGTGTCAAATATTTTAATATACAATGGAGACGGGGAAGAAACGGTTTTGTATGCAGATATTGTTTCCCGAAAGAATCAGATTAGTTCGCGTTTCCTTTCAAAATGCTACTGAAAAAATAAAACAGGGATACCTAAACTAGCTTTTGACCTCTTTTCTCTAATTGCGTTGAGCATCTCTAGACGTGGCAACCATCAGCTCTGTGGTGTGAACCAGAGACAAGAATAGATGTAAAATATGCAATATAATGCGGTGCGCGCCTTTCGGGAGGCACGTTTATGCATTTGGCTTTTATGACTTTTTTTTCTCTTTCTTTTTGCTTCACAATTTCTTTTTCCCCAATTATTCCAAACAAATAACCTGCGCCCGTTCAGGCCTGGTCTTGCACACCACCTTCCTATCTTCCCCCTCTATCAATCTCTCTTTCTCTCTCTCTCTCTCTTCTCTCTCTCTCTCTCTCTCTCTCTCTCTCTCTCTGTCTCTCTCTCTCTTCTCTCTCTCTCCTCTCTCTCTCTCTCTCTCTCTCTCTCTCTCTCTCTCTCCCCTCCCCCTCCCCTTCTCTTCTCTCTCTCTCTCTCTCTCTTCTTTTCTCTCCTCTCTCTCTCTCTCTCTCTCTCTCTCTCTCTCTCTCTCTCTCTCTTTTCTCCTCTCTCTCTCTCCCCTCTCTCTCTCTCTCTCTTTTTTGTTTTTCTCACTCACTCACTCACTCACTCACTTACTATCATGATCCCCTCTCTCTTTCTCCTTTTTTCGTTTAATTTATTTATCATTTTCTGCCATCTTCATTCTTTTTATCGCTCCTGTTTTTTGTGCTCCCGTTCCTTCTCTCCTCTCTCCCTCTTTCTCCCTCTATTCTCTTGCCGTCGACCTCCTCTCTCTTACCTTTATTATTTTACATCATTATTTCTTACAGCCATTCGGTTTTATAAGCCATAAATTCCCATAAATTCTCGCCAACACTCGCTTCTGATTTAATGAAAAATATTTCTACTTCTCTTCCGTCATTGCTTGTTCATTCAATTACTTCACCCCGCGGAGCTGCCGTTTTGCGTTAAATGAATGACATTTTTCAATTCACCGATGATTGCACCGGTTGAGAAAAGATCAACCGGCTCAGTTCGGTGAATGACTGTAATAATGCTCGAAAATACTCGCATCTGTATTCTTTTTTCAACCGGTGGAGTCGTCGATGAATTTAAAAAAAAATTTGCGGATATTTTGATTAATTATAAAGGCGTTTCCGCACCGATTGAAAAATGATTACAGATCAGAGTACTATCGTGCATTCCAGTAATACACTGAAGTGAACTGTGAAATCTTTTCTCAACCGGTGGAATCATCGATGGATTGAAAAACGCCCTTACTTAAACGCAAAAAGGCTGCTCCGTTTCCCTGTCTCCTTGCCACCGTTTTTTACAAACGTGTCGCTCGTTTTAGCCTTTTTGTCCGTGTCATTAAATTTCCGTTTTGCAATTACCAACTCTCGATTTTTTCCCTTTTTTTCGACCAGAGCACTGTAGTAATCCCTAACGGTCGGGTACATAAAGTTTGGAGTCATTCCAAAAATCCCAAGACCAAGAGACGGCTTCATACGGTACCCCAACATTAGGTTTATATCAAAAAGGTTAATTAATTGAATGTCCATTCTAAAATTTAGAATAACGATAACGATATAAAAAAATCACTCTTTTTATGAGAGATCTTTTTACTGTCTCATTTTTCAGCGTATTTTTTTATTCTGTGAATAAGGATCACCGATAAAAATGATAACCAGAAGCATGACAATATATGAATCATATTGTAAGGGATTGTTCAGTTACCAGAATTCTAGTGTTTGTACTGTAGTTCTTAACATTAATTTATTTAGGAAGTTCTATATAGTTCTATGAGCATATTCAGATACTAACACAAGAATAGCCTGTACTTTCTGCCGTTCAAATATCGCTGTGCTTCAGGTAATTTGACTGGAATCTGGTATGACTATCAATTTTTTTCAGTAATTGATTCTTTTCCATTTTTTTTTTTTTTTTTTTTTTTTTTTTTTTTTTTTTTTTTTATGAACGGGCTACTAGCAATGCACCAGCCATCACTTATAATTTGCTCCACTCGGCAACATGGAGTAACGAGTCATGTACTACAGTAGAACTCAGCAAGTGTATCGTTGGTTGCGTTGTTCCGCGCCGGGGGGAACTCTCGGGGTGTCTGCTTTTGGCGAAGAGGGTGGCGGTGTCGAGGGGGAGGGGGGATTTTCCGCATTCTTCAGCTCCTCCATCGCTGCTCTGTGTGTGTGGTGTGCACCCTTTTTACTACTTCAACGCAAATCGCCAGCTTTATCAAATTGTTTATTGGTTCGAGAATCGTTTATCTAAAAATAATTCAAGTTTTATGTGTCAATTTAATTAATTTCTCGTTGTTTTATGAGCGGTTCGGCTCGGCGGGCGAACGGGAGGGCGCCCGACCAGCGCACAGTGGGAAAGACAGGTACTATCAAACGCAAAAGCAGTCAATAAGAATTCGAGATGAGAGGCTAATCCTCGTGTAATATCAAAGTAACCTGCGCTACGCTCCACGTGCATACTTGACTGTTAGAAATATTGCGTTTGCTATAGTACAGATCATCTAACCTCACATTTCTGTAACCCTTTAAAGACCAGGTTTTGTTCTCATGAACATCACTTTTCCGTTTCTATAGGGAAAGTACTTAATTATTCGTACTCGGGGGAGTTGGAATTGCATATACGACGGATTGAAGGCGCCAGACGAAATCTTATCTTTTTATACTACATCCAGAATCGTGTTTATTCGGAATCCTGATACTGGAACAATGTGAAATAGACTAGAGGAGAAAACCGAGTTTATTCGGGCGTGGTCCATAAGGGGTTAACGGAGCATCGGAATGATGAGATCACTCTCAAGTCTCAAGGTTCAGATTCCCTTGAAGCATTGCAATTGGTTGATTTACCTCTCGGGATACTTATTTTGAGGTTATAATTGAACGGTGACTGTCGAGTACAGAGACAATATCTAATAGAGACCACGCACTAGCCGTGCGCGCTGTGGCTGACTTTATTTTTTGGGGCTTATCAACAATTAACGCAGGAAGCATGAGGGAGCACCATCCAACATGGCCCGTACGTTGATTGCTGATGCAATTTCGGTTACTTTGGTCTCACTCGGCGAATATCCTAACGACTTTTCTCATCAGTCAACGTATGGTCCATGTTTGCGATGTTCTGTTGAGACCCCAAAAAAAATTGCCACCGGCCGCAAACCTGGGCAAGATAGATAGTGCGTGGTCTCCAATATCTATTGTCTCCAGTCCAGTATTGACTATTGACTGTGATTGATGTGCTTGTTTAGTTTCTTTGGGCAGACTTTAGGACAAAGACAATCTGTCCCGAACATTTTTGGGGTCATTTTTTGATTATTAATATTTTCCCCGAAAACAGAACCTTAAAAGACGAACATATAATTTATATACAAAGCTAACGTTTCAAAAAAGGTTAAATCCACTTTTTGACCAATCTCTGTTTTTGGCCCAGTTTTTTTTTTACAAACGCACTATCCGCTCCATCCCCACAATGTTTTCAGTTTGGATCAAAAGAGTCATAATATAAGTCTTCTATGTGGTTGAAAGCATATCAGGCTGATCCCGTTCCTTTGGACGAGACGGGATAGGGGGGAATCGCTTAATCTCATTGGCTTAAACGGCGTCACGTGACTATACGTAAGCAAGACTCGGAGTCGTTCGTTTCAGATCGACTAGTCAAAGTCTAGTAAATAATGGTCACGTGACGCCGTATAAACCAATGTGATTAATCGATTCCCGCAATCTCGTCTTGTCTCGTCCAAAAGAACAGAATCAGCTTGCAGGTAAGCATTAAATTTTCGGCTAAATCCAGGCGTGTGTGAGAATAAGGGCTTCCGAAATCATGAAAAAATACTCGATATTCCATACAGCAACTTAAGAACTCATTTATGCTGCTGGTGTGGCTCAATCATGATTAAGAAACCTTCAGTCTAAAGCAACTAATTATAAGTAGTGCCCAAGACCTCCTGTCTAGGTGATTGGTTTTGCATATATGTATCTTTGCAGGCGTTTTTAAGACGTTATCAAGCGGCTCCATTTAAGGCCTTCCCAAGCTTGAGAGAAACGTTCCCCCTTGTTTCTCGGAGTTTCTGTTAGAGGTGATTTCAGAAGTGTAGGTGCACCGCCTTGACCATAATCTTTGGCGAATTTTCAGTTTTCATTTTTTCAAATCAAAACAAAACTTGCTATCAACTTTAAACTATAGATTTTTTACCCTCTCACACACAAATATTGAAAAAAAAATGTCATTGTAATCTAAAACCTATACCATTAAATTGAACAAACTTTTTTCATATGATTTCATGTGCGTTAATTTTTCGAATTTCTGTAATGTTTCATGTAAAATGTCGTCCTTTTTATGGGACACGACGGTGAGTGTAAAGGTCAAGTGGTCCTCAATGAAAAGCGTCGCTGCAGCAATTTAAATTTTGTGACTGAGCTAAAATCCTTTAAAACAAAAAACTTGGATGAAATCACGAGAAATTTCGACCACCGAACTTAAAGGGGTTCATTCAAAATTGGCATTTTCCGCCCAATGCTTGTTTTAGACGAAACTATGGGTATCGATTGGGTTTACTATTAGTAGTGGATCCTGAAATTTTCGCGACCTAAAACCAATTTTTAGTGGGGGGGGCAGGGGGGGTCAAAGTTGAAACCTTCAAACTCAAATATCTCACTAACGAATAAAGCTTTTAAAAGTGATTTGCGCGAAAAAACGCAAAATAAAAGTCCCTTTCTTCTGTCAACATATATGGTCCCACAAAATTAAAAAAAAAAAAAAAACATTTGCAATAATTTGTAATTTTGGGATTCTTAGGCCCAAATTTTTTTACAAAAATTTGAAATTCTGAAAAAATGCATTATTCGATTTTGATCACTGAGAAATGTGTTATTCTCTAGAAAATGTGCCAACGCTTAAATTAATATTCATTCTTTTCCACTTTGTAACATGAGAAATAATGTTGTCAAATTCTAAAGATGATCAGTCTAGGTGCGCACACATTTGGAACGAACTCTACCTATGTTGCTCTCTCCAGAGTTTGGATAAAAATCCATTTTCTAGAATTAGTAGTATCCAAATGCATTTAATATTCCAAAAAAAAAGAACACATGTAATTATCTTGCAAACTCGGGAGCTTATTTTTCATCCGATTCTCATCCCATAGTGCGAAGGGAGTTTGCCTCGAAGCGTCTGCTGCTCTCTCGCAGGGCAATCGGCGGTATGGTCTCGGTGTGTTAGGAGGGATAGTGGAAGAGGGGACGGGGAGGGGGGAGGGGGAGCAGCAGAGGGGAATATCCTTCGATTTACCGCTCTCCAATCAATTTGGCCCTTGTTTATCGGCCCATATTGCTCGTCGCTCATACCTGGAGTTTTCTCTAATCTACTTTTTATTGCTATTTTAGCATCTTCGTTTCATGGCCTGTGTTATTCGTCCAAACTTCTCCTCCGCTATTTTTCCACTCTAGGCGGATTGCGCGGTTGCCGAATTGCTTCGTAAAAGCAGCAATGAAGCATAGAACAATTTGGAGTCCCTATCAGGGCTGCCGTTTTGCGTATAATCAATGCTGTTTTTCTATTCACCGATGATTTCACCGGTTGAGAAAAGATTACACAGTTCACTTCAGTGTATTACTGTAATGAACTAAATCCTCGCATCTGTAATCTTTCCTCAACCGGTTGAGCCGTCGATGACTTAAAAAAACTTAGATTTAGGCTGTAAAGAAAGGCCTAAGAGGAAATGCAAATGATGCAAGGTTTGCTCACTTTTCGTGTATTCACTGTTACTACACATTTACAGTAGCAAGTGACCTCGGTAATTATTGTTAAATCTTTCTCTGCTTAAATGTTATTCTGGAGAACGGATCTCTTTCAATATAACTGTCAATATACTGTCTAAAATTGGGACCTGACCTATTAAAAATCGTGAAATTGCAGGCCGTATTATAGCGGCAACAGCGCAGATGCAAATGGTCATACTTGTAATTTGCCTCTTAAGGACTCCACTGCTATTCCGCTTCTTCTTCTTCATTGTTTTTGTCTCGCTCTGTCTCTTCCCATTTGAATGCGTGTGTTAGAAAAGGACGGACATAGGGGCGAAAGTCACGTGACGACCCCATCTCCTATCATTTTCCAACACATTTGTTCAAATATAGTCAAAGACAGAGATGGAAAGACGAATTCATGTATCCACTCATGACCAAAGGACCAAACGAACGAATAATCTTTCATATATAGTTAACTCCGGAGGGCTGCAGTCCTGATGAGGTGACTTTCAGACGAGAGATTTTAGTGGATATATATTTCCTGACTATAAATAAAACATCATATCTAAAAAAAAAAAAAAAAAAATCATAAAATCATAAATAAAGTCAAACGCGTTTGAATAAAACTCTTTACATATATACATTAAAATAACCCGCAGGATTTTCTGACCTTTGTCTTGAAACTTGGCAACTCTGGCCTGAAGCTAAAGCTCCCCTTCTGTCCTCGTCTGAAGCCGTGTTTATTGCTACCCCCAGAACCCCCGTTCATCCATACCAGTCCACTTGTATTGCTATCCTGAATGATCACAGTTTCGAAAACTATTCCGTGTCCCCACTTTTTTGTCATAAACTGATGGTTTTCAAGGGATCTAGTAGCAATAATTCGGGTCGTTCGCCATTATTCGACACAGGGTCAGATCGTCGGCCTTTGAGAATTGATCGTGAAAGAGCTTAATTTGTATCAAATACTGTTAAGACTGACCAAAAATTCCAAATTGAGTCATTCTCAAATTTTATGACTTAGGATAAATGTATTAATTCAAACGCGTATAGTATCGGCTCAATGTAACGTTCGAATATTTTGTTTATAATCCTTCAAATTGTTATTTTCCATTTGTGCTTTCTCTCAAAAATCGTGTTTTTTTCTTCTTTTTTTCGGCCTCTAGGTGATGCCGTTTTCTAAGCACTGGTCATATTTTCAAAAATGTTCCTCATTTGGGTTGTCTTGATCTCTATACATAGGTATACTTCAGTCTTCAAATGAAAGATTTTTTTTTTATTTTATTTTATTTTATTTTAAATGCTCATAGTTCATGGCTGAAGGGTCTGGTAAGCCCAAATTTTTAAGTACTTCTTTGTTAATTTCAAAAAATCCTAGCCCTTCACTGCACAGTGTTCCTAATTAGGAACAATTACTTTATTACCCACTAGATGCCAGTATAATCTAAATTTGACGTTGCTGCGCGTTGGGTCACTTACGGCACGGCACATGTAAGAGCATTGAAAAATAGTTCACAGTCCCGAAAACAGAGAGCGCTATACGTATGAGATCTCACATCAAATCATGAAAAATCAGGTCAACGGCAAAATTGTCCCTTGAATCAAAAACGTCTTTTCATCATGATATGACTGTCAATTTTTTTTCGGGGATCATTTTAATATTTCTTTCAACAATTTCTTTTTTTTTTTTTTTTTACCAAAAAAAACATATTTTTATTGAAAAAGAATATAAAAATCCCGCCTTTTTCATTCGTTACAGCATGTTGCAAAAATGGCGGAAAATTACATTTTTGAGCACACAGATCAATAACTATAACACAGTGATTTTTTTACTATTTTTCCCACTATTAGGGCGACTAGATGTTTTGAAAAATTCATCAGTCAAAAAAGAAAAAATCGCGCAGTAAAGGGCTAAGAAGTCAAATTTTTGTTTTGAAAGAAAAACCAACCCAAGTTGCCGCGTTTTGCATGAAGGGGATACCAAATTTAATTTCACTACATCTTCAGTAATAATCTTTAGAGCAGCAGTTTTGAATGGGTCAAAAACTATAAACGCAAATGTTACCAGGCATCACATTGAAGAATAGCTTCCTTTTCCAGTCAAACTTTCCTCTCCCTACACCTGGTCTTTTCCAAAAAAACATGCTGTCTTATCAAAGGAATTTTCGCCAACGCATTCTGCGACATTGACGTCGTGAAATTTACTTCGTGCTTGTCAATATTTTATTTCAATTTGCATGCAAGACGCGCGGAAGAGGTAGGTTTTTGCTTGATGGCTATGAAAGCAAAACGGTGTAACGCTACGTGAAAAATAAAGTAAAAAGGAATATTTTTAGATTCCGCAAGGTGTTGGGAGTCCTTACTTTTTTTTATTTTCTTTCCTTCCCCCCTTTTTCCTTTCTTTTTCCTCTTTCCCACCTAGCAGCAAGGAGACTTCAATATCATATTCACGACTTTTCTCGCTCTGTAGTCCATGTATGTATTCCAATAGTACCGCGACCCACCCGTGTTAACTTAAGCTGACCGGACTCAAAATCTTCTTTGCACTTTCTCTGTTCGTGTGCATAAATATTTTTCTTCGCGCAAGAGTATTCCTCGCCTTTTTCTCTTTTCTTTTTTTCCTCTCTTTTTTTTTTATTTTTTGACGCTCGAAGCTAATTTTGGAAGAATTTTTCTACCGTCTGAAGCTCTTTGTGCAAGATCAGGATCATCGATGCTGATAGAAGGAGGGATGAGCGAGGGTGCAAAAAAAGCGCCCGAGAAAAAATATTGCCTCGCATTGCAAACTCACTCTCGAATCCTTTTGGCATGTTGTCAAACTGAAAAGAAAAAGAGAATCTTCAGAGAGCATGGCTGGTGGCTGGTGATTAACTGCATTGCGGATTCCGATTCATTCACACTGAGAGAGATCACTTCTTAAAAAAACAAGGAAACACGTTTACTTGTGACAGTTTCCCTTACGCGAAGTAAAGTTCTGTTGCATGAAGGGTCATTATTTTGTAACGGATGGGACATTCAGACGACTTTGAAGTAATTTTTTTCAACTTTTTAACCATTTAAATGAAAAAAAAACCATCCCACTAACAGAAAGGTCTTAACTTCTAGATAGTGATAGGATTTTCAAAATTTAAAAAAATTCTATCCACAGCTGAGAAAAGAGGAAAATAAGGGTGTAACGGGTGGGAGAGAAAATGGACAAGGTTTTTGAATCACTTCAGAAAAAGTTGAAACTGTGTGAGTTTTGAAGAGATAAAAATTTGGAAAAAATATATGTTAAAGGTGAGGGTATAAGCGTTGATCCTACACAAAGTTTTTTTCATTTACTAAATTATTTTTCTCTAAAAAAATTAAAAAGTAGCGTAACGGGTGGGACAGCTAGGTTTTGTAACGGGTGGGACGCGCGTGTGATTTCGTCATTGAAAATACACATCAAACCTGCTGTAATATCAACACGACCTTATTAGATTTAGATAATATTTTCGTCTCTGGTTGCATTTTAATTCAAAACAAGACTGCCAGGCACTACTTTTTCAATTTCAATTTTTGCATATCATGTCCAGTTTACTGTAGAATGACCCTGAAAGAGAATCACTGACACAACAAGGAATCTTTTACTAGTAGCAGCAGCTATTTTCTTTGAGTTAAAGGAATTCCTCCTTGATCAATATTTCACTAAGCAGTTTTTTTTACACAAACGAAATACACCTTGCATTAAAAAAAGAATTCTCTCAGTGCATATTGTTTCTAGGCGTAGACTTTTACGGAAAATAATTTTTGAATATAAAACAATATTTTTTTTTACTATGGGGTTCTTCTACCAGCAAATGAAAGTTAACGGCAATAACACTGAAAAAATTTAAAAAATTTAATTAAGTACAACTATATTTAATTTTTTTAATTTAATTTAAAATTAATTAAATTAATTTTTTTTTTAATTTTCGGCAATAAACTCATACAGCAGCTGTGACGGTAAGATCGTAACGACGGAACTCCACAGGTATCATTCGTGATTTCTGTCTAATTGGCATCCCCTACCTGTAGCGTCATTTGCGATGGGGGGGGCAGGGGGGCACTGCCTCCCCAAGGGTCGACCAAAAGTGAAAAAGTGATGACTTTTTTTTCTTAGGAGAAGAAAAAAGTTTCGAACTAAAATTTGGTGGTCATTGACGAGTTTTGTTGGAATTTAGGGCCGTAAATATAGGATATGCAGGTCTGTAGAGTGCCTTAAATAATAATGATGAGCAAAAAAAAAAAAAAAGGTCATCACATTTTTGCCCCTTCCCCCCTTCCCCCAAGCCAAATCCAAAATGACGCCCTTGTTCCCTACGGAAACATTGAGATAAAGTCGTATAAATTAGATAGGAATCTCCCATGATACCTGCGTAGCTCCGCCATTAAGCCCAATCCTGAGAGTAAATTTTGTGATTTTTTAGTGTAATCATCATCGTCTTATTTTTTGTATAGCTAATTATGCAAGAACCAACTCTTCAATCACAAGTAGAAAAAGTTTGCAAAGAATCCCATATATTGCTTCGTATTGTATTTGTCGAGCGCCTTCAAATAATGACGTAGGCAACAATAAGTACTTTGTCGAAAGATTATTCAACTACCTACATACTCTATTCAGCTACTCAAAATACTCTGGAAAGCATCTTTCGACTGTTTACAAGTGGTCATGAAATCCTAGTGAACCAAGACATAGTTGACTAAATCTAAAATTGCTTGGTGTTGTGTAGAAAAAACGGAGGAAAAAATAGGTACTTATTGTCGAAAGATTATTTAAATACCAACTCTTTACTCGATTCAACAACTCAAAATACACTGAAAAGTCATGGAGAGAGGTAAAATTGCAATCTCCCCCCACCCTCCCTCCTGAAATCTCGGCACGCCACTGCTGAAAAGCACCTTTAGATTATTTACAAGTGGTCTTGAAACCTGAAAAGCTTCTTTCGAATGTTTACAAGTGGTCTTTAAAACCCAGTGACCCAGGTTATAGTTTATTTTGAAGTTACAAACATAACACAAATGTATGAGAAAACAGTGTTTAACTCGTTTATTGCATTCCACACATATGTGTATAGGTACAGAAGCACGTCCCGTATGTCAAGGACGATTTAGGGATAGTGCTTGACGATAAATGAGAGTCAAGGAGACAAAAGGCTTGCTGCGTTTCTAAATAATGAAAAGTACTTTGAGTATTTTAACATTTAAATTAAAAAGCATTAATTACATTCCCTGTGCTCCTGACGAGCATCAACATACCAACAATGCTCGGTGCGTTAAATTGTTGGGACTAAATATTTGCACCAATTCAGTTTCCATGACGTCCTTCATTAGTTTCCACTCATGGAAGCCTAGATTTGAGAGTCAATAGGTCAATAGAACAACCTTGAATTCGACCTTTTACATGGTTTTAAATTAATGAAAAGTAGTGTTGCCAATTCGATACATAGCTTAGATTCAATAGAACACCCTTGAATTTGACCTTTTACATGGTTTTAAATTAAGGAAAAGCAGTGTTGCGAATTTGATAGATAATATAGCTTAGATCGGACAATAGAACTCCCTTGAAGTTGACCTAGAACATAGAATAGGACATTTGACGTACCTTTTACATGTTTTAAATGAAGGAAAAGCAGTGTTGCCAATTCGATACATATAGCTTAGATTGGCCAATAGAATACCCTTGAATTTGACCTTTTACATGGTTTTAAATTAAGGAAAAGCAGTGTCACCATTTTGATACATGGCTCCAGATACGAAACCGCACTAGGCGGATACAGGAATCCATCCCTGTCTCTCTTTCTCTCTCTGAACCATTTTGAACACATGTTCCACATGCGGCGCGGCGTTAAAGCATATAGATTTGAAAGCCAACGCCGCCAACGGGTCAAAAGAGCAAGCTGAAATTCGACTTTTCACTAGGGTCCAGAGTGATTCCAGGCGAAGCTTGTCCAGTTTTCAAGCCGATGGATAGATCTTCAGAGTTTCAGAATCACGTCCAATAACACCCCTTTGTGTTGGTGTACCTCGTCAATTTGAACCTGCGCAAAAGTATAAAACTGTATATTTATGAGTGACGCTGTAATATTAGTTATGGTCATTGCTATGGAAACCTAACCATCGTTAAAGTCCTTAGAGTTTCAAGATCACGTCCAATAACACCCCTCTGTATTGGTGCAACTCGTCAATTTGAACCTGTGCAAAAGTAAAAGACTGTATTTATGAGTGACGATGTATTACTTATGGTCATTGCTATGGAAACCTAACCATCGTTAAAGTCCTTAGAGTTTCAAAATCACGTCCAATAACACCCCTCTGTATTGGTGCAACTCGTCAATTTGAACCTGTGCAAAAGTAAAAGACTGTATTTATGAGTGACGCTGTATTACTTATGGTCATTGCTATGGAAACCTAACCATCGTTAAAGTCCTTAGAGTTTCAAAATCACGTCCAATAACACCCCTCTGTATTGGTGCAACTCGTCAATTTGAACCTTTGCAAAAGTAAAATACTGTATTTATGAGTGACGATGTATTACTTATGGTCATTGCTATGGAAACCTAACCATCTTTAAATTTCCTATAATTCACAGCTTTATAAAGGCTTTTTGTGGGTAGCTGTTAAAAACGAATAATTTCACGATGGTTACTATATGACAACAGTCAATGGGTCTGTTGCAAACTTTTGCTACAACGATTAAGAGTTTTCAATCTAATGTAAAATCGCCTGAAAAGTCCATTGGTGGCATCAGAAAGTCATAAAATGCAACAATAAACTCACAAGAGGCGTTTAATGAAATCCAAGATGGCGGTAAAATATCGAGCAATTTGTATGCATGCACCACAAACATCCAAGGATAGCCAACCTCACAGTATCGATCACAACCAATCATAACGTAAACAAATACATAACCTCTACCGTCAGTGAGGTTGTCAAAGTTGGCCATCCTTGGATGTTCGTGGTACATGCATACAAATTGCTCGATATTTCTCCGCCATATTGGATTTCATTAAACGCCTCTTGTGAGTTTATTATTGCATTTTATGACTTTCTGATGCCACCAATAGACTTTTCAGGCGATTTTACATAAGATTAAACACTCTTAATCGTTGTTTCAAAAGTTTGCAACATACCCATTCTTGAAATGTCAGACCAATATAAGTGTTACTCATAGACAGCAGAGTTTAAGGATAAATCCCTTTCAGGATTGATTATTTTTTATAAATATAAATAGAGAGAACCCGTTTTTGCCACAATTTACGATCCACCATTGCATCGCGTGACATTCGACAACAACGTGTCAGAGATATAGGTATAACGCGTACCTCGTACATACCTATACAAAGATGTGAGTGAGGACGCCGAGTGTTACGGCGGCGCTTCCCAAGGATCCACGCAGGAAACAGGAAGAGAATCATAATCATAAAGGACGACACTCAGCTTAAAGTATTAGAAGTGACACTTCGGGGGGGGGGGGGTGGTGAGGTTGGGCGGTGCGGGGGGGGGGGATAGCGGAGCTCAAACAACAGAATATATTTCTTTATGTGTCTGCTCTTCGGGCCTTTGTCGCGATGCAACGACCGACTCCTCCTGCGACTGTCAAAAGTTGCCAAATCTCCGAAAAAAAAAAACAAAAACAAAAACATTTTATTTCCCCTATGTCAAAACAGTCGGGGACAAAAAGAATTTCAGTCAACTCCTTAAGATAGGCCACCTGCAATGCTTAAATTCATTGAAATAAGTATTGCGGGTGGCCTACTTCAAGGAGACGTCTGACGTTCTTTTTGTCCCCGACTGTAACTCCGTACATCAAAATTCTTATAAATTTTGCAAGAAAAAAAAAACGTCACGACCCGGCAACACCGCCAATGATCGAGAACCATAGATGTGGTGAGTGGGGAAGAGGGGGGGTCTGTCAAAGGGGGAGGGGTAAGGGGTGAGCACCGAATTCTTGGATGCCGAGATAAGATGTGGAAAGACGACTTTGCGGGTGGAGGGGGGCTAAGGAATAGGAAAGAGGGGTGGGTGAGGAAAAGTATAAGGGAGTAGAGGGGTAGGTGACTACGAATTTGAGATGGGGACTGAGAGAAGAAAAGAAAAAGCACGCGAATGGTGTGCAAAAATCCTTAAGGAAGAAATGGGAATTCCGTATCCTGTGACGTTGCACCGTTGCCGTTTTTTCCGAGCGGCGCGCTTCACTCAAAGAGAAAAGATTATACCAGAGGTACTATCGACGAATTAAAGATTGTCGTGAGATTTTCCCGAGCTAAGTTTTGCCTTCAAGGTTATGGTTAGGCCACTTTTTATAGTCCTCACACGTTGCAGGAGAGAGACCGCAGAGCGAGTATGGGGCGGGAACGCCTATGCAGATCAGTCCCACACTCACACCCATAACTGAACTTGCGTGAAAATCTTGCGACAATCTTTAATTAGTCGATAGTACTACGATGTTGTGAACCGAGGGAAGGGATGGCATTGTTACCAAAATTCTATGAAGTTTGCACTATGACTTTCTAAAGAAAGTGTCCTGGTCGAAATTTTTACTCCTTTAAATATCGTTAAGCTTTGAGCGATTTTGTGACTTTCAATTAAGTGTTCCAGGATTGTAGAAAGGACTCCAAAAATGTAGAAAGACAAATTCTTGTATCCACCTATTGCCTCATTTGTATTTCTCTCTCCCTACTTCCATTTGAATGTATATGTTAGAAAAGGATAGCAAAGGAGACCACATCACGTGACATTAGTTCCCATCTCTTTCCTTTTCTAACACATGTATTAAACAAATGGTAGGAAAGAGAGAAGCAAAGCGAGTCACACATCACGTGACATTAGTTCTTATCTCGTTCCTTTTCTAACACTTGTGTTCAAATTGAAGAAGAGAGGGAAAGAAAAATTCCTATAACCGCACCTTTTGCCTCATGTCTCTCTCTCTGTCTCTCTCTCTCTCTCTCTCTCTCTCTCTCTCTCTCTCTCTCTCTCTCTCTCTCTCTCCCTCCCTCCCCTCTCCTCTCTCTCTCTTTCTCTCTCTCTCTCTCTCTCTCTCTCTCTCTCTCTATCTCTCTCTCTCTCATTCTCTCTCTCTCTCTCTCTCTCTCTCTCTCTCTCTCTCTCTCTCTCTCTCTCTCTCTCTCTCTCTCTCTCTCTCTCTCTCTCTCTTTCTCTTTCAATTTGAAAACTTATGTTAAAAAATCATAGCGAAAGGGGGCACATCACGTGACATTAGTTCCTATCTCGTTCCTTTTCTAACAATGCGTTCAAAAGGAAGGAAAGAGAGAAACACAAAATCCTGATTCCATCCATGCCATGAGTTCCGTTTTTGCTCGCCCTCAGTTCACGTTTTCTTTTTTTATTATTTTATGAGCCCTGCTTTATTTCATTCTACGTCTTTTGTCTTTCGCAGTAATCCACTCCATTCGACGATTTGCAAGATTTCCTATTGCTTCAAAGAGTACCTTTATAAGTACTGTACACTGTACAGTATTCTTCTTCGGCTTATTACAATGAAGGGCAATAAAAGTGTTTATTTTGAATGTTTTTTAATTAGATTACTCCGTGATTTATAGTTTAGACCGCCTATTTTTCGCAGCGTGGGCAGTTTTAGCAGGTAAACTTGGAATGAAATATGACTTTCTGGGTATCACGCGAAACATCCATGGACAGAACATGAAACATGATCACGCTGATTCTGGTTCATTTACATGGCTTGGTTCTGATCTTGAGATTGCTCCAATAGAGGTGGTAGTACTGGTAGTATGACCATTAGCGTGACTATAATTGAATCAATGTTTACTTTCTAATTATATTTTGATATTTCCTTCACTTACTGATCGTTGATTATTTGATTGATGTATTGATTGATTGAAACACATAATTTTTGGACGCGCAAATTCATCAGTTTTGTTTCTTTTCTTTCTTCAAGGCTCCCTCTCGCCCATTACACAAAATGGGCGTATTTTTACTTCCCCTCTATAGGAACCGCACAATGTTTAAATGCGCTCTGAGATTTGGAGCAATTTCGTTGCCAAGTTCAGGAACTGCGCAAAAATCTACCCATTCCTTGAAATAGGCCGATTTGGCTTACAAAGTTGAGACTATACAGCAAGTCTACTTCGCTAATTACGAATTAAGCACGTCCATTAGCCAACACCAGATGTTTGTAGAGCGTGCAAATGTGTTAATTGCGGTACAGAAAAGTGCTGCGGTTATAGCCAGAGACGGGGCATGCTTCAAACTATTAATGTTGAATTTTATCTATTTAAACCTATATGCAAAAGGTCGACTTCGAAATTGTTCACTGCGTTCGATTTTGTAAGTTCCAATAAACTTACCAAAATATTATTGATCTAGGTGTGCCTATAGTCTACACGTCTGAAACGGCGTCTGGACTGCCATAACTATAGGTAACATCGGTGGAATTATGTTCTAGGTAAGTATAGTCAACTATTTAAATAATGTCAGATGAGTATCAGTGGTGTAGCGTGTAATTTATCAACGTTAGTTGCAGATCGACCATTTAAGCCCATGAAAAATATCGAGCGGTTGGGTGTTCGGTGAACAACTTCGCATTCGACCTTTAACGTGGGTTTAAATGGACACAGTTATACGTTGCCAGATTGCAGGCTACGCCACTGATGAATATGCGTCCCTACATTTTGGTCCAGGTAGGCAACCTGCAATACTTAACCCAATGAATTAAAGCATTGCTGGTGGCCTAACTTTCCAAAATTTAAGGCATCGACAGACATTATTTCAATCGTTGACTGTATACTACATCATATCATTTTACAAGTAAAAGACCCAACCTCTCTCTCATAAATGATTTGCATTTCAGTAGACTTCAGTCCGGGTTTTTTGTTCTGCTCGGACGGAGTTTTCTTGGAAATAAACTTCACTTTGTTTTTCTCTCCTCTAACTTTTTCGCAAGTTTGTTTTTTTTTTTCCTCCGCCCCTTTGTGTACCTCCAAGTCATTGACAGATCTCTTTAAAATCCGAGAGAAGTAAGGAGATTTTCGCTGGAATCCCTCCCTGGAGCTCGCCCGTCTGGTCTCCACTAAATTGAGACGTCAATCCAGGAATGGTCTTTGGTGTGTTGTAAACGTGGCTCACTCCAGACTGAGGTTTTAAAATTAACTTAAAGTAACTTTTTCTCTCACTTCGCGGAACTTCGGCGCGCGGAAACTTTTTCTCTTCCCGAGAAGAAAGGACGGGGGTTGGGGGGGGGGGATGGAAGGAAAAAAAGAGTCTCAGTTTTCGTAATCATTCGTTGCACATTCACTGACCCGACTGCAGTTAAAAACAACTTTCTTTCTGCCTCCCGAGGAAGAAAGAAAGAAAAGTGCTCCTCCGAAAAAAGAGAGGGCAAAAAAAAAAAAAAAAAAACTAGGAAGGAAAGCTTTCCAAATGCACATCTGTGATCGGGAAGAAGATTCGTCCAGTTCCGAGATATACTCTCCCGGAAAAGTTAAATCACAGGAAACGCTTTCCTTCTCTATCCTATATATGTATATGTGAGCGCTGAAGTCTCCTGAAAAAGTAACTCTACAAGGAGTTTTTAGTAATATGCTGCACTTACAGGTTTTTCTCGTTTAGGGGGATGAGCTGAAAAAAAAAAAAAGTTTGCGTCCGTAAGTTTGAATTTCCAGACGAAAGTTGTGACCGGAGCGAGGAGCGTCGGTGATATAGTGTGCAAATGAGGCACTCTCCGGAGGAAGTATCCTTAAGGTGATTCTGATTTCGTAGGCAAAAGTTGAGGATCCTCCAATCCGCTAGATGGCACAACTAGTCACTTGTCAAAGTGCCGTATTTTTTTGGGTATTTTGCTTTTTAATGAAAAGCAAAAAAAAAAAAAAATTGCAGAAAAAAATCTAATTAAATATGGACTAAAAAAGAAATTCTCAATTATTTTCTCAATGGGTCTGTTGCAAACTTTTGCTACAACTATTAAGAGAGTTCCATCTAATGTAAAATCGTATGAAAAGTCCATTGGTGGCATCAGAAAGTCATAAAATACAATAATAAACTCACAAGAAGCGTTTAATGATATTCAAGATGGCGGAGAAATATCGAGCCATTTGTACGCATGCACCACGAACATCCAAGGATGGCCAACCTCACAATATCACTACATAAACAAACACATAACCTCTAACTCCAGTAAGGTTGTCAAAGTTGGCCATCTTTGGATGTCCGTGGTGCAATGGTGCATGCATACAAATTGCTCGATATTTCTCCGCCATCTTGGATTTCATTAAACGCCTCTTGTGAGTTTATTATTGTATTTTATGACTTTCTGATGCCCCCAATGGACTTTTCACGTGATTTGAATTAAGATTTTACACTCTTTATCGCTGTAGCAAAAGTTTGCAACAGACCCATTAGAAAGCATTCCCTTTCCACGAATTCACAATAATTATCATTGATCCAAACGAACGTTCTGTGTCCCGTTTTACGTCACGTTTTCTTCCTTGCCTTATTCTCTCGTGCCTTCTGCCGAGGGCCTCCCTTCCTGCTGACCCTTTCACACTGTCTCACTCACTTCTCTCTCCTTCTCTCTCATACTCTCTCTTTCCCTTTCTCTTGCTTGCTCTCTCTGTCTCTCGCTCTTTTCTCTTTTCTTCACTTTTCCTCATTCTCTGTCGCCTATCTCTCTCCGGTGTCGGGGGATTCCCTTGACCACCCACCTATTTCCTTCCGCTGTCCTTCCACCTTTTGGGGGTTGCGTTCAAACTGTCGACCAGGCTTGGCTTATCATACGGTTTTGGTTATTTGCTCCGGGTGGACGTTTTGATTTTTCTCTGGGTTGATGAAATTTAGTTTATATTTTGTTATTTGTGTCTAGTTCTGAATCCCTTCTTGTTAATCTTTTGTAACTATCTTCTTTTGATTTCGTTTTCCCCGTTTTATAATCCGCGTGATCTTGTCCTTGTTTCCTTTTGGTTTTTCTTTTCTTTTCTCTTTGTTGTTTTCGTGGTATTCATCTTGTCTCTTGTGTCCGTGTGTTCTCTCTAATTCTTCGCTTCCAACCCAACATCTTCGACCAAGAGAGGCGACACGGGCTCATCTGGTAGCTCAAGACATAAAGAACCGTTAAGTCTATAAGAATTCTGGTAATTTTTTAGGGCATTTTTTACTATAGTCCGTATTTAATGATACACTTTACGTAATTGCAATGAAGACGGTTATGCTATAATAACTAGTGGTATGGCACGTGCATGGGGATCTCTTCAATTTGTACGGACTATTTCTGTCATGAAATCATCAATCAGAAAAACAGAAAAATATATGGGTTGGGTTGAAAAATAAGTTCGTAATTTTGAGAGCGGATTTCGGGTATGTATCTATTAATGGGGACGATTCAAAATGTTTTTCAAAACTTTAATTATTTATTAAGGGTATTTTGGTTGTGGTAGCCAAAGTGCTAGGAACGTAATGAATTCGGTGATTAATTGACTCACATTTTTACTAAGAAAATTTCAGTCGAAGTATTTAGACGTCAATGCCGAAAAGCTTCGACTGAAATTTTCTTAGTAAAAATTTGAGTCAATTAATCACCGAATTTTAATACATTCCTTGCACTTCGGCTACCACAACCAAAGTTCATTAATAACAAAGTGCTGATAACTGCAATGCTCAACTTCAATAATTAATCAAGGTACATAATTTTGAAAAAAAATTACTTAGGAACAGGTATTCTGTCCAAAAGCATATTTTATTATTCGGTTAAGTTAGGTTAGGTTTGATCAGCAACTCAGAACTTTTTTCAAGTACACCAAACGCCAAAGTCAACAAAACCGTATGAAGCCAATCATGCAGGATCGTTGTTTTTTGTCGTCTCTCACCCAGTGGCGGCTCGTGAAATGCGATATATCGATGACTGCTCCATATACAACTATAGAAAAGTATCGATTTCTGGGAGGGGGGTTCAATTACACCCCCTGACGATCGATAGTTTTCTATAGTTTTAAATAGAGTGGGCGTCGATTATATCGCATTTCACGAGCCGCTACTATATGCTCTCACCGTTGGACCACTTTTTCCACCCTCATCCTCGCACATTGGCGGATACAGGGGGGGGGGCGAAGGGGGCGATCGCCCCCCCCCCCGTTCGGACCAAAAATTGGGAAAAGAGGGGAGAGGAAGGGGAAAAGCAAGAGCGAAAACAAGAAAAGGGGGTCATTAAGGGGCGAAAATCCAAAATTCGCCCCCCCCCGTTCGCGAGGGTTGGATCCGCCACAGCTCGCAGAATGGGTACAAAAATTCAGAGGTAAACACACGTAAGTTCAAAAAATCTATATTTTGAGCTGCTGTGAGGCGAGAGGGTGAATGAAAGAGTGGAAATAGTAGTTCATCTATACTCTGTCTATGCGTCTGTCAAGTTTGTAGCTTTACGATCCGCGGCTGAAATTAACATCACATTCGACTTGTAAATAATGAAACCGCATGGAGCAAGCGTGTTGTGTTTAGAGGGGCAAAAGTAGGATGGCGGTACTTATATGGTAGGGGGGGGGGGGAGTCCCCTCAGCATGACGGGGTGTGAAGTGCAGCTTATTGGCATTTCTGGGAACCGGTGTGTGGTTGACGAATACACGAATACGGTGAAAACCTGTGGGTGGAACTGAACCGTTGGCTCAATATTGGAGAAGTTTCTTGAAAAAGTCCAGCGCAACATACATATGCGAGTACACCAAGAGCAGTGATGTCAAATTGAGCATGCTGGATGCGCATTTCTCCGAGAAACCAATAATAGAGCTCAAAAAAAAAGAATTCCGGATAAAGTTCGGTCGATATTCATCGGAACAACAGTAAACATTCATCTACTGTTGAATGATGGACACGATTTACGTATATTCTTTCTGTACTTAATAATTGACTTTATTTTTGAAGCTAGCTTTATTATGAAGTTCGGGTGAAAATCTTCTTACAAAATTATTTCACCCGAACTTTTTGTTAGGTAACGACGGATGATGGCATCTATTCCATACCTCAAACCTCGGAATTTGTATTCACTCTGCGAGGATGAGGGTGGAAAGAGTGGTCCAACGGTAAGAGCAGTATGTAGCGGCTCGTGAAATGCGATATATCGACGTCCATTCTATTTAAAACTATAGAAAACTATCGATCGTCAGGGGGTGTAATTGAACCCCCGAGGAGATTTCTATCTAAATGGGGCAGTTGCAAGGGTCTGAAATGTTGTGTTTTTTATAAAGGAAATGATATAGTACTTGATGAGCTGAAGACAGTGGTGCCTTTGGGTTTTTCATAAGATTCACGGTTTTGCAGACACACACGCGTAAAGTTGTAAAAAATCGTGAGCATAGTGACGTCACAACGCGGAATTCCCATTTAAAACAATGTATTTTGGGCCAAAATCTTATCTCCGGAACAATAGGACTTAATTAGTAACCAAAGGTATCTTTGTTCTCATCTCATCAAGTACTTTAATTTTCTTTATAAAAAATACAACATTTTAGACCCTTGCAACTGCCCCATTGAGACGTATTTCTGTGTTTCTGCAGAGAAAAAGACATAATAGACAGGATTCAATCTCCCATGATACCTGCGTTGAGCTGGCATTTCGAACTTGCCGTTATTGCAGTCATGTGAGTTTATTACTGAATTTTAGACTTTCTAAATGCGATTTTCGTGATTTTCGCTGGTTTATACATCAGAATGGACTATTCGCAGTTTTCACAGCAAAAGTTTGCAAGAGCCCCATTCCACTTGTCCTAACTCTCTACGTGTACTGTGACCTTCAAAAGAAAGTCCTCTCATCGAAACGGTCCTTAATTATTTTGTCCTTTATTTTTCAAGGAGTTTCAGATTTTTTAGGGCATACTTAACCAAGTGGGAATAATTCTGGATTTTTACGCTTTAACGACATAGGTGTCCGCCCCCAATGAATACAAAACAAGGGTCCCTAGACACAAGCATGGGCTTTTTTCTAATAATTGGACCTTAAATCGCGTAGACTATGGTTATTCCGATGTTAATTGACCTGCTGAGTTCGAATTTGCCCTTAGTTTTGATCGAAATATTCTAAATTTTTCACAATTTAAACTTTATCACGAACATTTTTTAAAAGTAGAATATGCGTAAAATCGGGACGAGTTAAGTAGAAAATGATATCATTTTTGAAATTAGCGTCCCAAATACTATTGATTAGCACGTGTATTAATGTATTCAACACGAAAATTCATTGAAATACATTGAAATTTAGTTTAAAAAAACACTGATGTTTGGTGCTTTCGCGGACAGTTATGTCGTTAAAGAGGCCTACTTATAATTCTGTTAGACTCTGAAATACCTGAAAACTGCAAAGAATTTAAAACTGGACGAGAAATGGCAGTGGCGGCTCGTGCCATTTGGCAACATTGTTTGCCGTCCATTTAAATCTATGTGCAGCAATCGATCGTTGATGAAGCAGCGCTTCACTATCGAATCGACTGTTTTACATAGAATCAAATGGAGGTAGAACCTTGTTGCCAAATCGCACGAGCCACCACTGGAATGGAATAATGACAATTTCTACTGGGATACTTCAGGCCCGTAATCAGGCATGTTGTCCAGGAGGGGCTCGTGTGTTTTCAGGGGGGGGGGGGGGGCTATTGTGGTATAGTTTCTAATACACTACATGATAAAACACATTTTTCCTGGGAGGGGGGGTTCACAATTCCCTCCCCCCTCCTGGCCCCCCTTTGGTTACGGGCCTGGGATACTTTCTCTTGAAGGTCATAGTACGTAAAGGGACTCTATAGATCCACCGTGCGTCGCTAAAGCTTGACCCGTGATTAATTTAACAAGCTTTTTGCACTGGCGGAACGCGGTCCGTCAGTTCAGACGGAGGAACGGAGGAGGAGTGCGGAACGGATCGGGAACGGAACGGAACTGCATATTCCATCGGTAGTCGGTCGCCGCAATACTGCAAGCCCCGTGAAGAGGAACCAAAACAAAACCAGAGTGTGTTGTGTTGGAATGGATGGACGAGCGATTGATGGTGAGAGGGGTGGGGGGAGGGGGAGGGGGAGGGGGGTTTCCAGTCCTAAATTTATAGAGGAGCCGATCGACGGGTAGAGGTAATAGTAATAGATTGTGTGTACACGCCGCATGGACGTAACTGAACCGCGAGCCACCTTAGCCCCCGCCAATTAGTAATTGCACCTTTGGCGATTGAGCGGTGTCCGTCGGACAATCCCGCCACCGATCCGAACCTCGTCGTACAGTGGGTCCGATTGAGCGATTTCCCGGACACCGACTATGGAAACTGGTCAAAACCAAGGTTATAGATTAAAGAGGTATGCTCATCTGTTTTAGCGCCACAAAGTCAGTACGCAGTTCAAAATCCAGATCCAAGATGGCCGGAAAAAGCAGAAAACATTGTATACTCTTTCCAGAAAATATTGGACTCCGTCTCCATAAAAGCAGAAAATAGTCCAATGTTTTCGGGAAAGAGTATAAAATGTTTTCTGCTTTTTCCGGCCATCTTGGATCTGGATTTTGAACTGCGCGCTACTGACTTTGTGGCGCGAAGTCAGATGAGCATACCTCTTTAATCTATAACCTTGGGTCCAAACAGGGTAGAATTAAATTCTGGCAGTTTTTAGAATAACCCTTGTTTTTTTTACGACCGAAATTCTATACTCAAACAAACCAGCAACCTGACCTTTTGATTTTATGTTCAGATGCGTCGATGAGTGACGGAGCCCAGTGGCGTCGCGTGCTATCTGGCAACAATGTAATCTATCCATTTAAACTCATGTAAAAGATCGAATTCAGGGGGTGCACAGTGCACATGGAAAATTCGATTTATTTAATGAGTTTAAATGGAGCAGTTTCATTGTTGCCAGATGGCACGCGACGCCACTGACGGAGCCATTGGTCGAGCGTAGAGTCCCTATTTATGAAAGAGTCTCGCCATACGAGGTTCCAATGTTCCATCTTTGATTGGTTGCTAAAAACTGATGTAGAAGAAGGGGTCCATGAGGCCTGGAGGCGCGCCTCTTGTTTACATCTTCATGGAACCATCTTCCCAGCCGCCCAGCTTTTAGGAAACTTTCGGCATTTTTAGCGTCTACTGATGAAATTGTCCATTGAAATTGACGTAAGTATGTTCAGAACAGAATAAAATTCACACATTGCTCTTCACTGTAAATTAAAACGGGTAGTGAAACAACGGTAATTGAAGGTTAAGTTGACCTTACAAAGATTACTTACACACGAATATATGTATAAGTAATCTTTGGCGGGAAGATCGTCGGATAAAAATGTAAACAAGAAGCGCGCCTCCGGGCTCCTCAGACCCCTTCTTCTTGACTTCTGTTCACGTGTCTTGACTCTTTCATACATAGGTCTAGTCGAGCCTTCTAAGACCTCCAGGCTGATGCGCTTACTTTTTCGTTAAATCAAAAGTTAAGACGGTCTCCTCGTCTACCCTGGTAAAAGCGTTCTTAATAAATCCTTATGTACACATAATGAGGATACCTTTCAAGAATCATCGATCGTTAATTAAGTAAAAATTTAAATCGGAAGAATGTGCAGTTTTTACCAAATTGCTGGACTTGCCAAAGACTTGAACGTTGCTTTGGTAACCATCGTTCAGTTCTCCGTTGGCTGTATGCTTTATACAGGTTTAACTATGATTACCTTAGCATCAGTCAAGTCTTTTATTTCTAGACCAAAAGCGTCAATCAAAGAAAATCTGACCAACTTTGAAATCTCAACGTTTGGCAACCTCAACTCTTAATTCCCTTCTTAAATGCATCCCATTTCTGTCATTAATACTATTTTCTCAATGGAATGAATCAGTTCCATAATTCAATGTATTTCACTATACCCTATTTACCGCGTTCTCCCCAAATTTTCTTCCAGCTGATCCTCATCCTCCATGTATTTCCAAGAAGAGGAAATTTCGAGGAGAATTCGACGAGCCTGTTGAAATTTGGTCCTTAAAATCCAGGTCCAAGCACGAAAAGTTGACCCTACTTTTGCGGTTTCTCAATGATGCGTACCGATCTAGCATCCAAATCTTCGCACATAAATCCTTTAAGGGTAGTAACAATGGGAGATTCCCATTTAACAGTACTGTAACTTTATCAAGAAGTGACCAATAAGAGACGAATTTTATATGACGCTGGTGTCACTAAAGGTGTTGCGATACCATTCATCGGATGTGGATCATCACTCTGATGACTAATTACTCTGTGAATCATCCTTGTCAACATAGAAAGAGTGACGAAATTAAGATAGGAATCTCCCATTGTTACTGCGGCCACCATTACGCCTTCGTAAATAAAAGAGTTTATTGAGTTTAAGAGTGGACATCGGAAGTTTTTAGTGCTGCCATTGTTATTTTTCGAGGTTTTTACACCCGAATCGACTGTTAAATTGCTTATGGCAACAGCGGGCAACGGACGCATTCCGGTTACTTAGACTAGAATTATATTTACTACTTTTGTAAACCGTACTCCAAATTTTTTCTCAGTGTTCATGTAGTATACGTTTTTTTATGATGGAATTTCCGCAGCACCTTTCGACGTCAGTGAAAATTTCCTTCACCCCGTGAAGTTTCTCATCCACAGAAAAAATACGGTAAAAGTAGAAAAATGAAGCAACAAAAGACTGTAGTTGCGCCAACCAAATTTTCGGTTTCACCCGGCAAAATCTCTTCGGTCATGAGTACAAACCTTTGGTTAGCTCTAATAAAGTCTTTTGCTGTGATCAATGGCGTACGCAGGAATTGTCTCTCTCGCTCTTTTCCCGTTTGAGTGTATGCGTTAGAAAAGGAAAGAGATAGGGGCTGAAGACACGTTCCAGCCCCTGTTTCTGTCCTTTCCCTACTCGCGTGTTCAAATGGGGAAAAGAGAAAGAAAGACAAATTCCTATGTACGCTACTGGCTGTGATAGTATTTGTCTACCAAAGGTTTTGTCAGTGCTACCATAGCGGTCTTTTTTCTGTATGTAAGTCCAAAGTAAGCATCAACAACGACATATTGTGTCCGCGACATTCACCATCCATCAGTGTTAATTTTACTAATTTTTAGTGTTTTAGAATAATTCTAAGACTACAATTTCACTTAATCATTGCTATCTTATGTATTTTGAGAGGCTGATTTCAAAAATTCTATCAGTTTTATTAAACTGCGGGCCGATCCTTGAAATTCACGACTTTTGGGTAGACTGGATAAGAATGGAAAACGGTGATTGGTGGAGACCAGTCACGTGGTTGCCCAGTCTAATCAAAATACGGAATGGATTAGATTGGTTATCGGGTACTCCAAGACTGCCCGATAACCAATCTAATCCATTCCGTATTTTGATTAGACTGGGCAACCACGTGACTGGGCAACCACGTGACTGATCTCTCCACCAATCACCGTTTTCCATTCTTATCCAGTCTACCCAAAAGTCGTGAATTTAGAGGATCGGCCCGCTGACCTAGATTTTACGAAAATTCGAAATTACGTCTTCGTAGCAAAATATTCAAAATTCTGGAAAAAGTGAGAGTTTTGAGGAAAAACTAAGGCCGAATTTGAAATAAACGGGTCAAAATACATGGAAGCTTTAGCGAAAGGGGTGAGAAAGAGGTATCTTATGACGAGAAATCCTGGTTTTACGTTTAACAGCCGGGTACACTATGTAGTTAAGGCGTAAAAATCGTAAGTCCAGTTTCAACTTTTCACCGCCGTCCGTTTGGCAGCGCTGCTGCTCTTCTAGCGTTATAGCGTTTCCAGTGCATCGAAGCGCACAATTAAGAGCGCGCGAGTCGCGCAATCCTCCACATACACACACCATATCGCCATGCATCCACCAACCACCACCACCACGACCACCAAGCAGCGGGCGCGTTCCTCCGACGCAGCGTATGGCCTATCGATTACAATTACCAGTAGCAATCTGATCGGTCTCATCCGATGTCCAGCGGGGTGGGTGTGGGGGAGGGGCCGCAGCGAGGGATCGCGGGGATGGTGAAAAGGAAAAGGGGAGGGTGCAATGTACAACTCCCCGGCCGGTCAGCTTTTGACACGATGATATAGCGACCGGTCTTGGACTTGCGGACTCTCCTCAGACACCGAACGCGAAACTCGGCGCACAGTGGAGCGAATCAATGGGCGTTAAATTTCTGACCAAACATACAAATTTGAATGTATTTACTGTCAAAAAACAAACTACAATGGGTGATTCTTAAAGGAAATTTTACAAAAAAACCAATGGAAACACTTTCAAACTTCTACGTCACATATTTATAAAGATATGACTACTTAAAGTTTCCACGTCATGTCCAGCATCTCCCATTGACCCGCCCTACTGTGCGGCGCAACGCAAGGCAACGCAACGGCTCTGAATCCTCTCAAAGTGAGCGCAAAAGCCACATACGGAGGTTGTGCGCACGCGCACTCTAGCGCCTTTTTTACTGACGTGAGCGCTGGTTACGAGCGTCAAAGCGGCGAGCGCACGCGTCCTGATAGATCACGCGTGGTCATCTCTGCCCACCTCTTTTCTCCCCCCCCCTTCCATTGTCTTACGATATTCAATTGAAGGAGGCGTAGATGCATTGCGAAGACGTACTTGCTTGCCTCAATGCCTCAGGGGCCCGATCAAGTTGAAATACTTTGAAGTCATGCTTAAGATGAAAAAACGAGACTGTAATGAAACTAAATTCATAATATGAGCCAATCTTGTATTAAAAATTAAGCGGACTCGCGTAAAAGTCGAAGCCAAATGACGTTCTGTCCAGAATATCATTATCAGAGGCAAAGTTCAACAAGTAAAAAATGAATAACAATAAAAGCAATAAAAAACAATTTAAAGTAGTAAAAACAGCATAATGCAATATTTTAAATGAATAAACCAAAAACCTAAAGTAAAAGAAAAAACAGAAGCAAAAGCAGAAGCTGAAGCAAAAGCAAAAGCAGAAGCACAATCACAAGCAGAAGCACAATCACAAGCAGAAGCAGAAGCAGTGGTAGAAGCAGAAGCAAAAGCAGAAACAAAAGCAGAAGAAAAGCAGAAGCAAAAGCAGAAGCAAAAGCAGAAGCAGAGGTAGAAGCAGAAGCAAACGCAGAAGCAAAAGCAAATCCGAAACAGCGTGAATAGTTATAAATCAGCAAATTCAGGTATATGTGCATTGCAAAGTCGTGAGATCGACAACCCTGTAATCTTTGACGAAAATGACCTTTAGGCAACCACGTTAGATGGCTCTAATGACCAACGGCATTTACGGCTTTTAATGAAATCTGTCTCTTTACACGAATTTAGAATGGGTTATTTGCGAAATTATAAACATTATTGTTTGGAACGAACAATTATAAAGTTCATAGCTCTTTAACAATTTACGTAAACTACACAAAACTTGGTGAAACTTGTCTGAACTTTACTAATTCTAATGGCCGAATGCCAGACGTCAGTCACACATGGGTATAGCAAATATCTCTCTTAAAGCTCGGACCTTGTTGTGTACGTCGAATGAAGCTTTGAGCTTTATGACGAAATTCCCTTCCATTTTACAGCTTCAATCCTCAACCATTTTTTTTTCTTTTTAGCTCAAAGGATTATGTAGAAAAAATTAGACAAAGGCCGAAGATCCTCGGTCTTCTTTCCTTTCTTCGGTTTCAATTTAAAGTTCCAAAACCGCGTCATTCCCACAGTTTATTTCGTTGATTAAACACTGACGCACTCGGATTGAGTGAGTAGTTAAATGTTCCTACTACGCGGTGTTCATTTTGCCTATACGAAGAATTGAAGGCGCTACACATCACTTTGCAATTATCTACAGTTAGGAGTTACTTTTAATGGCAATGGAGATTGAAACTGCGTGAGAGCGAAAACTAGAGTCCCTGGTAAGTAGAGAGTTGAGACAAGAGGGTAGTCAACCTCTGATTGGTTAACTAGTCTTATAGGATCTACGGACGACGCCACTGGATGCGTTTTCGCATATTTGCTTACATTTATTTGTTTACAAATGATGAAAGAACCCAATGGTATTTTACGGTTGAAAGAGTAAATTGTTAATGGACTTGTTTATTTTAATCACTATGCACTTCAAGGACGTCTTTATAATTTAGTGAATGAGAGTCTTTGAAAGTATAAATAGATGTCGATCAACAAAAGCAGTGAAGTATTACACCGTTGGAAACTCTACAGCACAGTAATCTTTGCATTGGACCAAAACACAACGACAGACCTCAGTACAAAGAGTAAACAAGAGTCGCAATTGAATGAAAGGCCTGCGTGGTCAACGTAGATAAGGGATCCGAACGCGGGCTGGCCTGGGCTGGCCTCTGATTGGCTGCAACGGGTGGAGCAAAAATGACTCGGGGTATAGGGAAAATAACACGGGATTTTCGTTCCGGGGCGTTTATCTCGAAACCTAAGCAAAATCGTATCCAAACAATTTATACGAGTCGATTCAGCAGATTATTCCGAACAATTTGATAGGTCATAAGTGCCACTTTATTGCAAATTCGAAAAGACTGTTTCAGTTTAAAAGTGCGCACAATAGTGTGATTACATGCTTGGCGTGTGTTCGAGCAGTGTTTGAGTAACTCACTATTGTGCGTACTTTTAAACTGAAACAGTCTTTTCGAATTTGCAATAAAGTGGCACTTATGACCTATCAAATTGTTCGGAAAAATCTGCTGAATCGACTCGTATAAATTGTTTAGATACGATTTTGCTTAGGTTTCGAGATAAACGCCCCGGAACGAAAATCCCGTGTTATTTTCCCTATACCCCGAGTCATTTTTGCTCCACCCGTTGCAGCCAATCAGAGGCCAGCCCAGGCCAGCCCGCGTTCGGATCCCTTATCTACGTTGACCACGCAGGCCTTCCATTCAATTGCGACTCTTGTTTACTCTTTGCCTCAGTATGTAAACAAATGTGCAAAAACGCATCAAATGGCTGCGCCCCATGCGGTTCAATCCTTTCACGGAAGTGGTATACACATGTGTACCATTTTATGTAACATTGGATTCAACGGAATTTAAATTAACATTTTTCAAAAAATTTTGTGACCCATCGAACTTCTGGGACAATTGTCCTTTTTTAAATGGTCTGAAAAAATCTCAAAAAAAAAATCAAATCCCAGAGAGAGAGCGTGCGTGAAAGGGTTAAGAGGGACTCTAATGAAAACGAGTATACTTGGGCTCACTGGCGCAACCAGGATCTCTTCCATCTCTCTCATTTCCCATTCGAATTTATAAGTAGGAAAAGGGCAGAAAGAGGGGGTTTTATCCCATTGTCCATCCTTGTCTAACATACGTTTCTTAATGGAGAAAAGAGAGAGAAGAAAAAACTCTCGTTGGATTGGCGCAACCAGGATCTTTTTCATCTCTCTCATTTCCCATTTGAATGTATAAGTAGGAAAAGGACAGAAAGAGGGGGTTTTATCCCCTTGTCTATCCTTGTCTGACACACGTTTCTTAATGGAGAAAAGAGAGAGATGAAGAAACTCTCGTTGCGCTACTGCTTGAGCTTGGTATCAGAAGACTTAAACGCTGTGCTTTAATCACATACGACGGTAAATTTTACCCGAAACAAAAAAAAAAAAAAAAACAAAACAAAACAAAAAACAAAACCAAAAAACAAAAATCAAAAAACAAAATACAACTGACAACGGTGACAATGACCAGCGGTGAGTTGCGCAACAAATCTCCCCTCCTTCCCCCTCCCTCCCCCTTCCCTCGCCATGTAACCCCTTTGGTTGTGGTCTGCTTGCTGTTACAGTGTGACCGCGCGTGGTCTTCGGCCGTAACGTCCGTCGGCCGCGTCGGGTCGGGCGTCAGGCGTCGACTCGTTCTCTCGTAGAGGTATAACGCATGAATGAACTGCGTTGGTGCGGGTGTAACGTGCATATGTGTATTGTGTGTGCGTGTGCGTGCGTTTCTTTTTGTTCTTACATATTTGTGTGTTTGTGCAAATGAAAGGGTCCGTGTAAGACGACAACTCGTTTTGCGGTGCAAGAGGAGAGAAGGATAAGGAAGGATGCTGCCCGTCCTGTCCTCCTCCGCTCCATCACCCCGTTCCCTCCGTTCCACCACCGGTTCCACCCGTTCCACCCCCGTTCCACCCGCTTCGCCCGTTCCTAGTGTTTTGTGGTGCGGTGACCCATTGCGGTATCGGTATCGCCACGGTCCAGCCACCAGTCCGGTCCGCGTTCGTTCCAATCCGGTCCGTTTTTATGGTTTCAATTTGACAGACAGACGCCGCCATTCAACGAGGAAACTCGAAGGTGAAATCCCCGTTTGGAATCGATCGATCGAACCTGCACCTTGGCACAGTGAGAAATGGAAATCGAGTTGTTTGGAAATCGATGAAAGGTACAATTTTTATAGATCATGGTAACTCGGTTTTGGGGGAAATATTCCTTGAAATCCGAAAAACCTTATTCATCATGAAAAACAAAAAAAAAAAAAAAAAAAAAAAAAAATACATTCTGTGAAATCAATCAACCTGCGCTCGGAGCAAGAATCTCTTGACATCAACTATGATCAACTCTGGGGGAAGAAAGTCAACGGAAAAATATAGTCCAGGGGGAGAAAAAAGGTTTTCGAACATCAAATTGATTAAAATTTCTTAAAAAAAAAAAAAAAAAAAAAAAAAAAAAAAAAAAAAAAAAAAAATCAAAGTTCATAAAATTTATTTTGTTGTAAATAAATAATTGAAAAAATAAGTATGCTAATTGGTGAATAATCTTGGAGATCGATTAAAGGGCAGATTATTTGATAACATCAAGTGATCCACCCTGGGGAAAAGTATTCATTTAAATCGAAGAGCCTTTATTATTCATGCAGAAAAAAGAAAAATACATCATGTGAGATCAATCAACCCACGCACGATCGGAGCCAGAATTTCTTGACATCAATTGATCTACTCTGGTTGAGGAAAAATCGACCGAAAAATAGAAGCTTTGCTGATAAAAAAGGGCTTTTTTAGCATCAAATTTTATAAAATTTCCTTAAATTGAAAAGGATCAATGCATACAAAATTAATTCAAGTAAGCATGATGTACTATCCTGCATATTGCTCTCTGTATTATTTAAATTTTAAAATATCGCCCAGCCGAATCCAAAAGATAGACTGACTTTCGTAACATTCTAACCTTTATGAAACCTTTATACAACCTTTGGGAAAGCTTGTGTATCTGATCAGAATACAATGGGGCAGGTGCAAGGGTCTGACATGTAGCGTTTACTATAGAGAAAAGGTAAGTAATTGATGAGCTGAGAACAACTATGCCTTAGGTTTCTAATTAAGTCCCGTTGTTCCGGAGATGAGATTTCGGCCCTGAATATACATTGTGTTAAATGGGGATTCCGCGTAGTGAGTTCACTACACACACGATTTTTTGCAACTTAACACGTGTGTATCTCCAAAACCAGGACACTGAGAAAAAAACTAAAGGCACCATTGTTCTCAACTCATCAACCCTTGCAACTGCTCCATTTTTACTAAAATTTACTTTGTAAAGGTTTCCACAAGCTTTCAGAACAAAGCGTTCCTCAACCTAGTTTGATTTTGGTAGCATTTTTACCCTTATGAAACCTTCATACAATCTCAGAGAAATGTTTTAATTAAAGCTTATTATCTACGCTAAGAAAAATTTCCGATTGTTTCAATGAATGTTTCCGATACCTAGTATATTCCCGCGCTTTATTTCGCCCATATAGACAATCTGAATTCCATAGAGACAATCGGACTTCGAGTGGATTCAAACGTCCAAACTGTTGCAACGATAGGTCTTATGATTGAAATAAGGGGAAAAACAACTATGGTTCTATTCTTATAGTTTTAACAGCCACTTTTTTCTCAGTGTAATAGAAATTAAGGCTTTGACCAATATGTCATTTTTCCGATTGAGTAATCATTACCAGAAATACCAGCATACACCATCCCCAGAAATGTCTGTCAAATTCTTTGATTAGAACCAAGGTGCGATTCGTAGGAAGGATCAATTCTTCAGTCAAAGCTAACGCGT
Organism: Trialeurodes vaporariorum; assembly: GCA_011764245.1. Lineage (NCBI taxonomy): Eukaryota > Metazoa > Arthropoda > Insecta > Hemiptera > Aleyrodidae > Trialeurodes > Trialeurodes vaporariorum. The sequence goes on from VMOF01000379.1 coordinate 45,904,358, forward strand.
AACTGATCAAGTGAAGTGAGGGGGTTTGAGTATATAGGGTGGGGGAGGGGGAGGGGGAGGGGGCGAGGCATGGGGGTGACAATGAGCGGTTTCGAACCGCCAACATAACGTCTTGAAACCGACACCACCGCCGCGCTCCGCCCGCCGCGCCACCTATCGGGCTGTGTCAATAAAAGCAGCGATTCGGTTGCGCTATGCTACTTGACACGAGTCGCAAAGTCGCGACGCGACCAGGGTTGCCAGATCCTGTGACGAAATGGAGTTCAACTTATGGGAATCGATTATATGTTTTTCTCCCCATTTGAACCTAGAGTCAAATATCGATTTTTCAAAGTTCAATGGAACAACCTCAGAATCGATTCTTTTTTATTGATTTATATACGGAGAAAACATCCATACATCTGTTATTATAGAAGCCCAATTTCAATTATAAGCCACCACTGGGTTCCAAGGCGCGACGAGAGCAGGGTCTCCAGATCCTGTGACAAAATTGAGTTCAACTTATGGTAATCGATTATATGTATATGTTTTCCCCCCATTTGAACCTATAGTCAAATATCGATTTTTTGAAAGTTCAATGGAACCACGTGAGAATCGATTCTTTTTAATTGATTTATAAACAGAGGAAACAACATGCATAAATCGCCATGGAGCTGTTGAAAATTTTTGCTACAGGCTTATTATTAGTTGATTATGGGGTAAAAACCTGTGCAAATGACGATTAGCGCACTAAAAAATCAGGAAATCCACTCCCAAATTCATAAAATGCTTTCAAACCCGAGACCGTAATGGCGGTGCTTACCCGTCTTTTACAGTGGGTTCCTCTGCCTCAATAAGCTCCATCTTTACTAGGTGTTCTCGTGACAACACACAAGAAGAAGAAGAAGAAGAAGAAGCATAACATTTCCATAAGATTTAGGCGATGATCACCGTCATTACTCTCGCGTTTAAAAGCATTGTACCTATGAGTGTGGGAGTGAATTTCGTGATTTTTACAGGATTTTACCACAGAACAATACAATCAGAATGGAAACTCTGTCGGATTTTGAAGCAAATTCATTCCGCGTCCGCCGTGTTGGGATAAAGATAGGATGTGTACATCTGGATTCGCGAGCGAAAAAAAAAACGTAGGACATGATCCGCGAAATTTTCATTCTGAAATGCCAGTAGAATAAAAAAGAGGCCAGAAACTTCGATTTCTTTCCTGAATTTACAGAATAAAATGAGTTCCAACACAAATCAACCACGTCCGCCATGTTGGGATATAGGGCCACAGCGTTGCCTATTGGTGCAGTTAAATTCCAAACTTGCTTCCATTGGCTATTAATGGGAGTTTCCGTTCTGGTTTTACCCCCTATTTATTAATTTATTAGCCTGTGGCAAAAGTTTGCAATAGCTCCATTATGAGCCACCACTGGGTTTTAAGGCGCGACGCGACGTGACCAGGGAAATACCCATTCTTTAGGTTGATGCTTTAGATGTTTTTATGATGCAACTTCTTTGATACTTTTCGTCGTCACGGTAAAATGAGTTTGAAATTGAATTCAAATTACGGTAATCGATTAGTGTTTCTACCCCCATTTGAACCTGAAGACAAGTATCGATTATACGAAAGTTCAATGGAACCGTTTGAGAATCGATTCTTAATTATTGATCCACACTAACCATTGGGTCTTAAGTCGCGACAAGATTAGAGTTGCTAGATGCTTGACAACATTTAATTGGATTGATGACAAAATTGATTACTTATCATTTCTTTCCCATTTAAACCTATATGGAAAAGTATCGATTCTTCGAAAGTTCAAAATGGGACCGCCTGAGAATCGATTCTTTCCTAATGATTCATACAGAAAAAAACAGATCCATCGGAATGGGTCTGTTGCATCTTTTCTTCTTTTTTTTCAGTGGAACACTCGCATTCAAACGTGAGGAAAGGGAGACAGAAAAATCCCTGTGTCCGCCTTTGCCCTGAAATGTGAAGCGTTTTGAATTTCAACTCTATCATGAAAATCGTAGCAACTCTTGAGCTTTGACTGCTACTCTTCTGAAATCATACAATTGAGTCAATGAGTTATTGAATCCTTTGAATGAAAAAAACCCCTCAATTTATGACGAAGCGTCTCGTATTGACTATATAGTTAGTCTAAATCCACGAAGGAAATATTTTGACAGAAGTGCATCGATAAGCGTCCATTCAACCCCGTTTGATTAACATTCTTATCTTCTCTATGTTTCAGGCTCGCAATTTTGGTGAAACAGATGTCACTTCAATGTGAAAGGTACCGTTGAATTTTCATATTTTTACAGCATTGTTTATTCTACTCGAAAAAGATGGGTTCAGGATTGTTTCTCCAAAGTTGCGTATACACTAGAGCTCGTTTCAGAAGTGTAGGCGGACCTAAATCATAATCTTTGGCGAATTTTCAAATTTAATTCCTTTAAAATAAAACCGAACTTGCCTCTGACTTTGTTCTTTTGCGTTTAAAGTGTTCCTCGTGGAAAAGTGAACACTCAATTTAATTTTCATTCATTTTCATCGGGTAATATCTGACATAATGTTGACAAATTCCAAAGATTATCGGTCTAGGTCCGCCTATACTTCTGAAACTACCTTTACCTAGTTTGTACATCATATATACATATATTTATTTGCTTAAAGCAAAAGTTTGCAAGAGCCCCATCACTGTTGTGAAGGTACAAATTAAAGGATCCATAATCGTGGATTTTTTGTTCCTGATACAGAGTCCATTGAACCCAGTGTTTAGATTCACTGTGTCCTTGATGGGCCCCCCTCTCCCCTCCACCCCCCCCTTCGCAGCTGATCTGAAATACTCCCGCTTGGCACGCGCACGAACGAGAAGGGCACGCGCCCTCAATCTTCTACTACGGATCGGTATCGGCACCCACCATCAGCATCGCGGTGGAGTGACTTCATGTTTTAGGATGGAAGCGTCTCAATCTCTCTCTGTCTCTCTCTCCCCCCTCTCTCTCTCTCCCACTCTCTTTCACTCTCTCTCTCTCTCTCTCTCTCTCTCTCTCGGTCTCTCTCTCTCTCTCTCTCTCGGTCTCTCGGTCTCTCTCTCTCGGTCTCTCTCTCTCTCTCTCTCTCTCTCTCTCTCTCTCTCTCTCTCTCCTCTCTCTCTCTCACACTCACACTTTTATTCCAACGTCTACCCCTGACTCATGATGCCGACCATGCGCGTAAAAGATTCTCTGACCTCAGCTGGCTGACGTTAATGTTACCAGAAGTTTAGAACAACACTTATTGACATGCTTCATGCCCAGTGTTGCCAGATTGGGGTGAAAAAGCCGCACGCTTAACATTGATTTAAATGGGGACGATACGGCTTTTCAACCTCCATCTGGCAACACTGCTCAGTGCTCATGCTTCGTCCCCCACCCCTCCCCCCACAATTCCTTCGTTGGTCCACCAGTTTTAAACTTCTATAGTACAGAACAGCGTATGCTCGGATGGTTGATGTGATTTCTGGAGCGTTCCCGTGACCGATTCGAATTACGACGAAACCTGGATTTTTCCGATTTCGCATGCTTTTTGCGAGGTTTTTATTACACGCGAGTTAAAGAAATACCTAAATCAACTAAAAACCTATCATTTTATCGATGAAAATTAGCAAAGGGAGTGACAATACACTGAGAGAATTATTTTTTTAATCCAAGGTGGATTTGGTTTGATGATAGAGAAATTGTAAGGTGAAATGTTGACTAAGGAGGAATTCCTTTAACCCAAGGATAATGTCTGCTGCTACAAGTAAAAGATTCCTTGTTGGGACAGTAATTCTGTTTCATGCAATTAGAACTCTCTTCGCGCAAGGAAAACTGTCACAGGTGAACGTGTTTCCTTGTTCTTAAAGAAGTATGATTTCTGTCAGTGTGGTGGTATTGGTGATTTTGAAAACTCGCGAGATCTACTTTCTACTTGTATGAAAGCTGTGTTTTTTTTTAAAGTCATTTTACCTATCCGTATCATAGAAATTACTTTGTGATAGGAATAAGTTTGATGCAGCCCCGTGTACGTTGACTTTTAAAACAAAGTATTTTCATCAAAATTGTTCTTGATGGATTTTTCCTTTATTTATTGTTCTAAATTTTTTGAGGCATAATCAGGGCTGCCGTTTTGCGTATAATCAATGCTATTTTTCTATTCATTGATGATTCCACCGGTTGAAAAAAGATTACACAGTTCAGTTCAGTGCATGACTGTAATGCACGAAAATACTCTGATCTGTAATCTTTCCTTAACCGGTGGAAACTCCGTTGATTAATTAAAATATCCGCAAGTTGTTTAAAGTCATCGACGACTCCACCGGTTGAGAAAAGATTACAGATGCGAGTATTTTAGCTTATTATAACCATGCACTGAATTGAACTGTGTAACCTTTTCTCAACCGGTGGAATCATCGGTGAATTGAAAAATAGCATTGATTATACGCAAAACGGCAGCCTTGGGCATAATGTCACAAGAGTGTCATACTGTGAGACTGTGCAATACCTGAAAAGCTTAAAAATTCGCAAATTGGTCGAGGAATAAAAAAATGAACATTTCTATCAGGGTTCTTTTTTTTAAAAGCCATAGTATACTCTCCGCTAAAGCACACTGCACTGTGCGCCAGCAGTTGTGAACCAACTCGATGCTCGGAGGTTTATGGTTGGCAGCGAGCCAACGTTGCGCCAACGGTGAACGTTGTGTGTGTGTGCCATGCCCCGTTGCTCGATGCGGTGCGCGGAAGGTTTTGGTGAATAAATTAGGTTTCATTTAAATGATGAGCGATTTATACTACTGTACTGTATAGCCTTCCTTGTATCGGCTCTCAGTATAGTCGGTAGTCGGTAGTTAGTTCGGGCTTCCGAACATATGTAAGTACAGGGTGTTCCAAACGTACTCTGACTTTCAAAGGAAAGTACCTTATTCGAAATTCTTACTGTGAAATGTGTCCTTCATTTTCAATGAAACTTGCGATTTTTCATGAGTGCTAAATTAAGAGGGGCGTTTTGATTAGTCCTTAAACACTTGAAAACTGAAAAATCGTTTAAAGGTTGCGAAGATTTAAAAGAGGAAAAATTTCGACCAGGGTGCTTTCTTTTGAAGGACATATTACAATGAAAAAAGTGAAAGTGCAAATTTTGCTCTTCAGGGTGCCTACACTGAAAATATATAGGTAGTGTAAATATTAACCATAGATGGTTTTTATCAGAGGCTTATAGCGTGCAATTTGGAAACGTTATACTGTGTCCATTTAAACGCATGTAAAAGTTCAAATGCAAAGGTGTTCAACGAACACCCAATATTTTGATATTTTTCATGGGTTTAAATGGACACAGTAGTTGCAAAATTGCACGCAAGGTCACATGTGTCTATGTACATCGTGCAGCGAATTTGATATGGTTGAAAATTAACAACCTAATTGTTAATCTCAAACTGTAATATGTGCCGTTTCCCGAAACGACACTTTTTTATTTTTTACTCTTCTGTTGTATTTGACCTGTTTGCTGTATTTGACCTAGTGCGAGGTACTCATGGTTGGTTTTCCTCTGTTTGTCTGTCCCTTGGTTGAGTCTTCTTGCGTTCGATTTCTCGATTCTTCCGGTTGCGTAGACCACCCACCTTTCTCACTTCCTCTTTACCGGAAGGTTTTCACTTATTGTTAGATTTCCGGCCCTAGTATTCAGTTTTGAACTGCCGTGAAGTGCAGAGCTCTGCCCAGGACAGTCAGTCAATTTTAGTTTCAGTTCTGATCGTGCGAAAAGTGTGAACCCCGGTGTCCAGTCTCGTCTCCTTTCTCCAGTGGTGCGTTGCGTATGTCAAAGTCTGGTGAAGTGAAAAGTGTAAGGTAAAGGTGTTTTCCCCCCTTTCTTTAACCCCCCTTCTCTTTATTTCCCGATTTAGGGCCCCCCTTATGTTTTAGTTTTCCCCCCTTTTCAGGCGTCATGACGGGATTTGGCTAGTGATTTTAATGTGATTTATTCAGACGGAGAAACTTCTTTGTTACACATGGTTTTAAGGTAAGACTGGCTCCCCTTTTATTTCTTTGGTGATGGATTGATACCCTGGTCCTCCAAACCCCCCTAGGGCGTTTGGTCATGTCAATAATTTCCTTTTACTCTTTTTACAACCAAATCGGCGCAATTCAAAAGCCAAATTCGAATTAATCTTCCTAGCCAATCACAGAGTAACCCATTCGGAGGCGATGTTTGCAGTCATCGGCCTCTGTCTGCAAAAGCACAGGTCGGCCGCAGCTCCACTGACCTCTAACCCAGGGGCAGCGGGATTGATTCTCCATCCGTGTATGAATGAGATCAGATTACCTCAGGATCATGTCAGTTACTCAGGTTGTCACTCTTAAGACCAACATTGCATGTTGCTCTCATTCTTATAAATCCATTTCCTCCGGGTGTTCTAGGCTGGGTTGCATGGGCGAATTCAGGAATGTGTCTTTCTCTCTCTATCCTTTCATTTGAACGCATGTGTTAGAAAATGATGGAAAAGGGGGCCATCACGATACTTCAGCCCCTATCTCCACCCTTTTCTAACACATGCGTTCAAATGGGCATAAGAGAGAGAAAGAGCAATTCCTGTATCCGGCTCATGCTGGTCGATTGAGCTCTTGAATTCAACGGTACTCAGCAAATATTATAGCAGTGGCGTAAACAAAGGGGGGTCCAGGGGGTCTGACCCCCCCCCCCCATTGACACTAAAGTTTGACCTACAAAAAGATAATTGTTTACGTTTTCAGAGAAATGTTGCCGAATTGTTAACTTTGTACCCCTCCTCCTTTACAATTTTCGGACCCCCCCCCCCTCAACAAATTTCTGAACAATAAGACACTGGATTACCGAGATTATAACCCAAAATACCACAATCAGAATGCGAAACTTCGGTTCATTTGGAAGCATTATTTTCTGGTCCGGCATTAAGAAAAGATTTCTAACTACCCCTCTCGAATGCAATGCGAAAGACAGAGACAGAAATAAGTGCGCCATCGTGAAAAGTCACTGGAATCGACCAAAAAAAAAATCCATTGGCTTCTACGATAGTTTTCATTCTGATTACATTATTCTGTGGTTATAGTACATCGCTCATACTAAAATTGTGTTGCTGTTCTTATTCGTGTTTTCAGGTCGTAGAATAAGTATATGTTTATTAATTTTTAAAAAAAAAAAAAAAAAAAAAAAAAAAAAAAAAAAAAAAAAACAAGCAGGGAAAATTCCAACACGCAGGTGTTGGAAAAGCGTGCCACTAAAGTCTGAACAGCTTTAATGCTTTTGCTAGCAATGATAATAATTAGACAGCATTCAACATGGAGCTGATCTCGAGAAAATTGAGTCCAAAGTTGAAGAGCTAGCATTTAAACAAAAAACTTGGAATTACTTACGTTTTGATTTCATTCAACTACCGTTTTGTGTTTTTGCATTTCAACACCGGAAAAGTGGAATTTACTATGTAGGAAAGGTACTGAATTTTTAGCGTTTAAAGTGACTTGGTTCCTTTCTTCTTTTTTTTGGCATAATCACGAAAAACGAAACTCTAAGAGAAACCAAACGGCAGAGTTGGTTTACACTGTTGATTATTTTAAAATCCGTTAGTCCGGACTTAAGTCCGTTCCCAATTCTATAAAAGGAACCAGTGGCGGCTCGTGCAATGTGGCAACAGTGGAATCCCTCCATTTAAACCAATGTAAAACAATCGATCTTCAGGAGGTGCAATGCACCCCCAAGATATCGATACTTTTGCATAGGTTTAAATGGTAAAAAAGCATGGTTGCCAAATCGCACGAGCCGCCACTGAAAGGAACCAAGTCGGAGTTGGTTCCTTACGTGACTTGGATTAAGGTTTAACCTAATCAGCCAAAGGAACCAAGTTCTCATTTTATTTCATCATATGGACAATGACATCAATGAGGCTCACCAGCTCACTTTTACCTGGAATTTTGACGGGAAATAGTTGTTATTACAGAAGAAGCACTTGTTGCTTCGAGATTCAGTATTGCTAGCTCTATCAATCAATAACTCAATTTTATCAAAAATGTCACTCGGTTCTTTTGTGACAAGTGCTGTCCAATTGAGCTTGTTTGGTGAGAAATTATGAAAAAAATAAATTTAGATCAGATGAATCTATAAGGAGATGAGTCAAAGGCGTTGTTTTTTGGGTTTGTTTTTTGTTTTTTGTTTTCAAAACTTTGGAGGGCTCTAGCTCAGAAGAGAAACAATTGCAGCACATACTCATGTAGGAAAATAAAGTCTTATATATATGTATGTTGACCCCAAAAATACACTCCATAAGTTTGGTACTCAAGTTTTGAAACACCCTGTTCTTGATATTTTGCTCCCCCCCCCCCCCGCCCCCTTCACAAAAGACAACATCTTGACCATGCACATTTTTAAAATCACAGTTTGACTGTAGAGATATTTTCTCTCCCCCCCCCCTTAACGAAAAAGGGGAGAATGGGTCACCTATCTCTGATGTTCGCCGTGCGCGTGCACAGATTGTTCGGCTTTACGACTGCAATTTTGGCTTTCTTTATAATGCGTTTTTTGGGTTTATTAGTGGATTTTATGACTATTTGATGCCGCCAATCTAATTTTCAGACAATTTTACATCAGAATCAAAACTCTCTAGCACTGTAGCAAAAGTTTGCAACAAACCCATTGAAAGCTGAAAAGAGAAAATTATTCGATAAGGCTCGATCTTTTTTACCCACATAAACTATAGACAATAGATATTTCTAAATCCCTCCACCTTTTAAACGGCTTGTTCAGGGATCAAACATGAGGTTGCGTTCTTTTGAAGTCAAAAAGTGTCATATTCGGAAAAGCCGTGATTCTAAATAATAAACAGTTTTTTTTATCTTTTTTTCCGTTTTAGGTGCTGTCAGCATTTGTTGCAATTGTCACGATGTAGATACGTAATATGCATAAATGGAACACTTGCGAATTCATGAAACAATAATCCTTTAATATACAGAACTAACCATTTCAAGTGCCCTTTACACATCAAGCATTCTAGGGGTATAGATTAGTAGGTGTGGAGGTTTAAGAGGTTTGTGGATTTTAATTCCCCCTCTCCCCATTTATTTTCTTGAAAAGTATCGAAAGTTTACAGTTAAAACTATGCCATTATTCACTATAACGCATTGTCATATTATTTCTTTTTTTTCTGTTGCCGTCGGTCGATATCATTTTTCGTGTTGGAAAAGCAAAGTTCCATATGGACCTATAGTTTCCAAAATTTGAAGAAGCTTCCAGTGAAAAATTTTGTACACGCAACGAACTTTTTAGGATAGGTAAATAAGTTATTCCAGAGTCAATTCCATAGCCGCAGCGAGGAAGCTGTCCAGGGGTGGAAGACACGTGACAGCCCCTCTCACTTTTTAGAGCAATTAATGCGAATTTTACCCCTCTGGCTCCCTGTGTTCTGGATTTTAAACACCTATTTTTCAACAAAACGCCAAAAATCTCCTCAAAAATCCCTTGATTCCATCGACGCTCATTGAGGGGCTTTCAATTTGCCGATCCCCCAGAATTTCAAATGTTTCGATGCAAAGACCTGTTTAGTGTGACGTCATGAAAAAAATTGGTTCCAAACAAAGGCTCCGTCTCACTCGCTCTCGTGGGTTTTCCCATACGAAACACAGTCCAAATTTTCAAATACAAGTGCTAGTAAACAACACGTTCTTTACACGTTGTGTTTATCACACCATTGGGTTCCACGTCCCTTATAAAAATTTCCGATTGTTTCAAAAAATTTTCCGATTGGATATATATTCCTGCGCTTTATTTCCCATAGAAATAATCGAAATTCCATAGAGACAATCAGAATTCGTGTAGATTCAAGCGCGCTGACTACAGCAACGATAGGTCTCATGATTGAAATAAGGCGAAATCATCTATGATTCTATTCTTACAGTTTTAACAGCCACTTTTTTCTCAGTGATAAAATATGAGCCCGCTATCACAAACTTTTTGAAACATCGCGCATCGATGCACAATCACAGTTATATCGAAGAAAGTCCTATGTTTTGTCCTTGTCACACTCACAGTTTCTTAAGAGCACAAAATTCTAGGATATAGGCTCATCAGCACCATCACGGCATGAGTTGTACCTCGAACAATAGCTTCGATACGAAGAGAAGTTAGAATGATTGAGTGTCATGCCGGTGATACTACCATAAGAGACCGTGAGTAAGACAAGGACAAAACGTAGAACGTCTTTCGGTATAACTGTGATTGTAAATTCGCTTGTGATATTTTAGGAATTATGTTACAGTGAAAAGATACTTTAAGGCAAATGGAATCTAATGGTGCAATAAAATTTGAGAAAACTGTTGGTTAACTAGCATGAATTTGCGTTCGAAAATTTGGATCTGGTAAATCCACGAGAGTGAGCGAGATAGAGCATTTGTTTGGAACTAACTCTGATCGTGACGTCATCACTAAACAGGTCTACTTAAGGATATGAATGAGCCTCTCTCTTTTCTATACCCCTCCCGCTCTTCATCAATACCTCGTCGCTTCTTATCGATGTACCCTCGTCAAACAGATTTTGACACGTTTACGATGCGAGAACCGAGCGCTTAATGCACCGTGAAGAAATCTTGAGACCGGTGGAGCCCAAAGGCGAGGGGCAAAGAGGGTTTCTGTGAAGGATGTTTCCACCCCCCTCCTGCCTTGGAATTTCGACTCATAGGTTGGCACAAATGACTTAGGTTGCTGGACCTGTATGGAATTCTCGTTTGAAGGAATTCGACTTTGACGCTTAATAACTTATTGAAATCAACAGGAATACCAAAACTTTTACAATTTTAAGAAAATAGACGCCGAGACCTCCTGGATTGCAGCAACAAATTAACGATTAATGAAACCAGTTTTAAGAAAACACGTTTTTAATTTTTCAAACCTTTCCCGCCAAGGTTTTGCCATAAGCAAGGCATTGGACTTATATATTAGATATGAAAATGAAAACAAGAAGCGCACCGTATATATACGGCACGCTTAAAAAAAAACTCAATTCCTTGCAACTATGCCCTATAGACCGAGCAATTAAAAGAGGCGTAGAGTGCAATCTGGCAGCGTCGCTCATCTTCCAATAAAACCCATGCAAAATGTCGAACTCACCAAGTGTGTAATAATATGTAGTTCGATCTTATTCATGAGTTTAACCGGACAAAGTGCGGAGATGTTGCCGGCTTTCACACTTCTCCACTGCGCCATAAACCAAAGGAGGCGAAGAGTGCAACTTGGCATCGTCGCTCTAATTCCAAAAAAACCCATGCAAAAGGTCGAACTAAAATTCAACGAGTGTCTAATAATAGTTCGATCTTTTATACCGGTTTAAAAGGACAAAGTTCGGCGTTGTTGCCGGCTTTCCCACTTCTCCACTGCGCTCCGTCCGTCTTGACCTATTGTGCGACATTGACCAATCAGGTTTTGTTGACTGGATTAAGGCGTTACCTGCAGAGCCCCGGCTGATAACCTGACGCGACTTCTGGAATTAACTTGTCAACGCTTAACCCGCGCTGGGCGGCTTCAGACACTCCTTTTTTTCCTTTTCGTTATTATTGTTTTTTTTTTTATTATTATTTATTATTATTTTTTTTTCTTTTTTTGTTTTGTTTTGTTTTGTTTTTGTTTTTGTTTTTTATATATAATCGATATTCCTGACAGGGACAGCATGCGGCCGCTGTGCTGGTGATAGTTAAAATGGGTAGCGCCTAGGTGAGCCAAGCCAGTGTTGCCAGATGGAGGGTAAAAAGCCGTATCGTTCCCATTTAAATCAATATAAAACGTACGGCTTTTTCACCCCAATCTGGCAACACTGAGCCAAGCACTGGCGGATCCAAGAAGTTGTCCTTCTCTCTCTTGTCCCATTGAACGCGTGTGTCAGAAAAGGACAGAATGATGAGGGGTAGTCATGTGAGTTTTGCCCCCTCCTCTGTCCTTTTCTAACACATACGTCCTAATGGGAAGAGAGAGAGAAGGACAATTTCTTGAATCCGCTAGTGGAGCGTTACTCGACGATCGACGCGCGCGGCTCGGGACTCGTGCCGCGCGTAGGTGTTGACGTGTGCGTGTGTGTGTGTGCCACCGAACGTGCGCTTTACATGATGCGCAATGGTTTTTGAAGTACTTGGACCAACGAGGTCCACCAATATAACGGATTTTTAGGACGTGATTTTGAAACACAAGGAGTGAGCTGTATGATGAAAATCTCTAGTGGGCATTTTACACAGCCTCGGTTTATTTGCCTCATACTTGTTAACATTTAAATGTTTCATTAAAATTGTGAGAAATCCAGCTGAAATTGGTTTTAAACATATTGTGCAAGTGTTTTAGAGTAGCTATCTGGACCCAGGAGTTAATACTGTTTCTTTGTTTCTTTATGAAAGATTTGCACGATAAAGAAACTGACCGGTGCTATCGGTGCATATGTATAGATTGCAAAATAACAGCTGATGTATGTCGCAACACGGACTTTACGTCCACTTATTTGACGTCCACAGGCTTTACGTCCACTGTTTTTATGTCCACTACTGTAATGTCCACCGCTATAGACGTCCACAGAAGCGACGTCCACTAACATATGTCCACTTATGTTACGTCCACAGAAGCGACGTCCACTAACATATGTCCACTTATGTTACGTCCAACTAGCTTCATTGCTCCACAATTCAATAACAGCATAAAATGGTAAATATTCGATAAAAAGGTGCGGAAATAGATTTATTTCTGTGACAGTAACAGGAAAACTTGGTACTTTATCATTCTTGTCCTTTAGCGGCGCATAGTTAAAAAACAGTTGCACGTATATAGTTTAAAAAAGCGAGTTCTGGGTTATAATACTATACTTCCTTAGGGTTATTTGGAGTTAAGAGAAAATGCCCCAGGAACTCAAAGAAACATCTCTGAACTGTCTCAATACATTCCTGGGTAAACTAAGTAAACTTACTGTGAAAGAAAGAAGAAAAAATCATCTCTTAAGAAAGAAGAAAAAACAAGTGGTCCAATGGGTTTGTTGCAAACTTTTGCTACAACGATTAAGAGAGTTAAATCTGAAGTATAATCGCCTGAAAATTCCATTGGTGGCATCAGAAAGTTATAAAATGCAACAATAAACTCACAAGAGGCGTTTAAAGAAATCCAAGATGGCGGAGAAATATCGAGCAATTCGTATGCATGCACCACCAACATCCAAGGATAGCCAACCTCACAATATCGATCACAACCAATCACAACGTAAACAAACACATAACCTCTACCTCCAGTGAGGTTGTCAAAGTTGGCCATCCTTGGATGTTCACGGTGCATGCGTACAGATTGCTCGATATTTTCCCTCCATCTTGGATTTCATTGAACGCCTCTTGTGAGTTTATTATTGCACTTCATGACTTTCTGATGCCACCTATGGACTTTTCAGGCGATTTTACATTAGATTAAACACTCTTAATCGTTGTAGCAAAAGTTTGCAACAGACCCATTGTGGACATTTAATGTCCACAATTGACTCAACCTCTTTCTGTTCTGTGGGGGGGGGGGGGGGGAGTTGTCATGGCGCATGCCCTTAAACACTAAATACGAAATAAATTGTATTAAACAAAATTATAATCATAGCGTGACCCGCCTCACCAATAAATAATTTGTATCGAGGACTCTGCTTCATTTTGCTTCTTGAAGTTTTTGTGTGAGTCGAAATTTCAATTTGTCTGTTTACGCTGTACTGGGTTAGTTTGCAAGAGCTTCGTTTGAGTAACCGATGACGGCGCGGCGGCTTTTCTCGAAACACCAACGTTTCGCGTCCAATCTTTTGTTATAGCCGTGTCGCGTCGTGTGAAACGAGCACGATGCATGCTACATACCGCCGTCGAACATACTACATAATCTTCCGCTGTCATCGATAAATCAATCGCTCGCTTCGACACAAAGTGCAGCCTGCGGGACATCGCTCGTCGCGTCGAACGTGAAACCGTGCGCGCGCCTGCAAAGTGCAACCTAGCGAGCCGGACTGGATAACACTTGAGCCGCGTCGCCCATAATTCATATTTCTGTTTGTCTTTGGGTAACAAGGTGACAAGAGAGAGAGAGAAGGAGAGAGAGAGGGAGAGAGAGAGAGAAAACGTAACAAATTGAGATGATTTAATGAGATAATTACTAGGCGGCCGGTTGTTGTTCGTTGTCGGGGACCTGCTTTTCATAGAGGAGCGGTCGCCGCGCCCGCGCCGCCGCTCGCAGCGGCTTCGATTAGTCGATTAAAGTTGTCCCACGCGCGACGCGACTCATACAAACTCGGACACTCGCGGACACTCGCTCGCATTGTTGCCGGATTTAAACAAAAATTCATTAAATTTTACGTTGATTTAAATGTAGGAAACGGTGTTTTAAAAGGCACCGTCTGACAACACTGCTCTCGCTTCATGCTGCCGTTGACAAGCTATTAACACTCTCTGAATGCATTTCATATAGCCGACGACGGACGGACTGACATGACGCACGGGGACGGAGGCGGAGGCTAGGAATCTCTCTCTCTCTCTCTCTCTCTCTCTCTCTCTCTCTCTCTCTCTCTCTCTCTCTCTCTCTCTCTCTCTCTCTCTCTCTTTGCTCATTTGACTGCGTGTTCCGTTAGACAAGGACGACAGAAACAGGAACAGGAGCTGAAGTCGCGTGACAGCTCATTTTTCCATCCTTCTCTAACACTTGCGTTTTAATGAGTAAAGAGAGAGAGGAAGACAGATTCCTGGATGCAGCTTTGAGTGAGTGAGTGGATAGATGGATGGACGGATGAGTATAGAGCTATAGTATTGCTTTGACTCAGGGCTGTCACTAAGCGTAATCACATGCATTTTCACATGTAACTCAATTCAAATGTTTTTGAATTTCCCGCCAAATTTGCCAATGCTGATTTGACTCCGGTGTGCATAGGGCATAGTTTTTTGCTTGTGTTCGTGCTTCTCACTTTTGGGTTTTCTTTTTTTTTAAACTCTTTTTTCACTCCATCCACTCTTTGTTTTTGTTTTTTGTTTTTGGTGCCTCTGGCTTCGCGTTGTCAACTTAATAAAAAACAATGAATCACTCCGAATGCAAATTTAATTTCAACCCTACCCGCAGTGGCGAGTACTCACTTACTCAGTACTGCCATAGATTTAGCGAATTGCTACACACTTTACATTAAACTATATGGAAAATGTGTTTATTTTATTCCAAATCTGGTGTCAGTTGTCACTGACCCATACAGGAATTCGTCTTTTACTCTCTACGGTCATTCGAACACATGTATTAGAAAAAGATATACCATCAGAGGGGGTCATCTTGTGACTTTAACCCCTACCCAATCTCCGTCCTTTTCTAACGCTTTTATACTTATTCAAAAAAGAAGAGAGATAGAGAGAGAAAAAAAGAAAAATGCCTGATATGTATCAGCCCATACACTGACCACACACATTTTCTCCCTTCTTTTTGGCCACCGGGATAAATAGACATTGGACAGTTTCAATAATGATGTCAAGATCGAAATTGGATTGAAACAAACGTTCAATGGTAATTAATATCACTTAGTGCATAGTCCCATAAAAGAATGCGATCAGAATTTTCCTTGGCCAATAAGTCTGTTGCACACTTTTACTACAACGATGTGGAGGGTCGATTTTTGTGTAAAATCGCGTAAAAATCCCATTGGGAAGCATCAAACAGTCATAAAATCCCCTCATAATCCCGCAAAAGGCATTTTAAGGAAAGCCTAAGATGGCGGGCGAAGGGGCGAATCAACCCTGCATGCATGCACCGCACGAACACCAAAAGATGGCCGTCGACAGCAATTTATAATGTTGGTTAGAATGTAAGCAAACGTCTTACTTCCTTGTAGTACCCTGCGGTAAAAATGTTCCATGAACTCTGTTCCAATTTTCCATGTGGACATGGAAATCGCCTTGATTTCCATGTAAATTAGGTTGATTTCCGTGTGAATGTACACGGAAATCCCAGTGATTTCCATGTCTACATGGAAAATAATTGGAACAGAGTTCATGGAACATTTTTACTAGGGTAGTTACATTTTCTATCATTCTGCGTGTTTTTATTCGGTAAATTTGACTTTCTCGTTATTGTTTGTGATTACTATGGTGTTTAATTACGTCCTTTGTCGATTTTCCGGAATCTTGAAACAGAAACGACGGGCAAGTACCTACTTCGTCGAATGCCGTCGTCGGCCATCTTTGTTGCTCGTGGTGGATGCATGCAAGGCTGGCTCGCCCCTTTTCCCGCCATATCTTAGACTTTTCTTAAAATGCCTATCGCGGGTTTATGAGTGGATTTTATGACTGTTTGATGCTTTCAATATGATTTTTTCGCGATTTTACAGTAGAGTAGACCCTCCATATCGCCGTAGCAAAAAAGTACAATAGACCCATTGCTGCTAAACAACCGATTTCTTCGCGTTTTATAGTGCTAGCAAAATTCAAATAGGGCTGCTGCTGCAACCGTTTCGAAAATCTGAAGTAGAACTTTTTTATTCATCGATGATTTCCCTGGTTGACAAAAAAGATTACACATTCTAATTCAGCCGTGTGAAATTAAGGCACGAAACTTTACCATTTCGTCCCAAAAATCACCGATGAAAAAAAAAAAAAAAATCCTTAAAATCTGAGAACTATAAAATAATTTTGTTTTTATTCAATCCGATTCAACAAGTTTTTTTTTTCCCCCGTGCGGTAAACGCGGTATATCTGTCTCCAATTTTTACCCCATTTTGTTGAAGTGAAAATGGTTTCACAATCCCTTCTGAGAAAAAAATATCAAAATTACTGTTTCATCAATTTTGAACCTTTATTTATTATCCATTCTTTCCCTGCCAATTCCCATCATATAGCGTTCTATCTCCATCCTCCCTCGGCCGCACCACCAACCGTTTCAGAGAATCGCAAAGTAATGAATAAAATAAAATAAATTACTTACTTTCAGCGCGACTCACTCTAGTGCGAAAAACGCGCATCGGTGGTTTCGTGACTGACAGATTATGCAAAAAGCATAGGCATATGTCAAATAGTTTGATATAGATATGCGGTCAATTATTTTGATGAAATCCAGGAATTCGAACTTTTTCCTTCGCATCACAAATCCACGATCGTTCGAACTAACTAAACACCCGGGAAAAAAATTAATAAAAATAAAAACTCAATTTAGACTAGGGACGGAGTGATGAACTTATACTTTTTTTTTTTTTTTTTTTTTTTACCACCGCCTTTAATATGTTTTTCAGACTTTACCCCTTTTGATACCTCGCCCCACTGGCGCAACCAGGATCCCTTCTATCTCTCTCATTTCCCATTTGAATGTATAAGTAGGGAAAGGACAGAAAGAGGGGGTTTTATACCCTTGTCCATCCTTGTCTAACATACGTTTCTTAATGGAGAAAAGAGAGAGATGAAGAAACTCTCGTTGCACTGGCGCAACCAGGATCTCTTCCATCTCTCTCATTTTCCATTTGAATGTATAAGTAGGAAAAGGACAGAAAGAGAGGGTTCTATCCCCTTGTCCATCCTTGTCTAACATATGTTTCTTAATGGAGAAAAGAGAGAGATGAAGAAACCCTCGTCGCTCTACTGCCTCGCCCGAGTATACTCGTTTCTGTGAATGGATCTTCCTCATACTATTTAGGGTTTTTTTTTTTATCCACATCAATGCACTGAGAGATTCACTTCTTTAAAAAAAGGAAACAAGTTTACTTGCGACAGTTTTTCTTGTGCGAAGTAAAGTTATATTGCATGAAGGAAAATCACTCTCACAACAAGGAATCTTTTAGTTGTAGGAGCAGACCAAAAAGTAAACAAGAGTCGCAATAATGAGGCATTTTCAAGGGTCTGAAATGTTCTGTTCTTTATAAAGAAACTAAAAGTACTTCATGAGCTGAGAACAAAGATGCCTTTGGTTACTAATTAAGTCCTATTGTTCCGGAGTTGATATTTTGGCCCGAAATACATTGTTTTAAATGGGAATTCTGCGTAGTGACGTCACTACGCACACGATTTGTTACAACTTTACACGTGTACGTATCTCCAAAACTAGACCACTTAAGAAAAAACCAAAGGCACCATTGTTCTCAGCTCATCAAGTACTGTCAGTTTCTTTGTAAACAACACAACATGTCACACCCTTGCAACTGTCCCATTGCATTGAAAGTCAGCGTGGTCAATGCTGATAAGAGTCAGCTTCTGATTGGCTGAAAATTGAGAGAAATCTTTTAGGCCTTATGGAAATTAACACAGGGTTTTCGTTCCGGGACGTTTACCTCGAAACCTGTGCAAAATTGTCTCCAAACAATTAATACGAGTCGATTTAGCAGAATTTTCCGAACAAATTGGTAGGTCAGTGGTCACAAGTACCAGTATATTGCAAATTCGAGAAGACTGTCTTACTTGAAAAGTACACATAATTAGTGAGTTACTCAAACAAACGCCAAGCATGTAAACACACTATTGTGCATACTTTTCAACAGATACAGTATTTTCGAATTTGCAATTAAGTGGCACTTGTGACCTATCAATTTGTAGAGAAAATTCTATGCTAAATCGACTCGTATTAATTGTTTAGAGGGAATTTCGCACTGGTTTCGAGATAAACGTCCCGGGACGAAAACCTCGAGGTAATTTCCATAAGGCCTAAAACAGTTTGGCACCACGATTACAGCCAATCAGAGGCCAGCCCGAGTTTCCGATCTCTTATCTGAGTTGACCACGCATGCAGGCCTTCCATTCAATTGCGACTCTTGTTTACTCTTTGCAGCAGAAATTTTATTTGGGTTATAGGAATTCCTCCTTAGTCAATATTTCACTTTGCAGTTTCTTTGACGCCAAAGAAATACACCTTGGATTAAAAAAAGAATTCTCTCAGTGTGGAGCAGTTGCAAGGGTCTAAAATGCTGTTTTTTTTAATAAAGTAAATGAAATTACTTGATGAGCTGAGAACACATATGACTTTGGTTTCTAATTGAGTCCCATTGTTCCGGAGATGAGATTTTGGCCCAAAATACATTATTGTTTTAAATGGGGATCCCGCGTAGAGACGTCACTGCGCAAACGATGTTCTACAACTTTACACATGTGTATCTCCAAAATCGGGAGACTTATAAAAAAACCAAAGGCACCATTAATTGTTCTCAGCTCATCAAGGACTATCATTTTCTCTATGAAAAATACACAATTTTAGATCCTTGCAACTTCCCCATTGCGACTCTAAATTGTTAAAATTTGGAAAATAAAGTTTTTTGTACTCAATGCCTTCAATCCATTATATATCCAAAATCAGCACCGGAAAGTATGAATATTTAACTACCCACTTAAACTGAGTGAGCGAACATTGATTTGTCCTGTAAACTTGGTAGTAAAAGGGTTAAGCAACAGAGTTATACGTTCTACGATAAACAAGTAGAAAAGCACGAGGAATAAATGGTAATCTAAAAATCAGGAAAATTCTGAAGGGCATCGATTTTCCATTGTTGAAAATGAAAATTTTAAAGGAAATCTAGGGCGACTAGATTTCAGAGAATTTTTTTTTTCTTTTTTTTTTGGTGCAAGCGAATTGTATTTTATGAAAATGAGTCTATAGATTTCTACTTGACCCGAAGATTATTTACTTGCTTTGTGTGCGTGTGTGTGTGTGCCCGATAAGTTTGCTGGTGACATTGAGCAACAAAACTACCAAAACACTTCTCTGACCAATCATAGTGCACCGTTTAGCTTTCGGTCTCACCTCTGCAGCCTTATTTTCAAAGGCAGATCAAACAATCTGGCAACTGGGGATTCTTCCCATTTGAATGAATGAAAA
>VMOF01000379.1:45929181-46009506 GCA_011764245.1 Trialeurodes vaporariorum
GAGGCGCGCCTCTTGTTTACATCTTCATGGAACCATCTTCACTGCTTCCCAGCTTTGAGGAAACTTTCGGCATTTTTAGCTTGTACTAATGAAATTTGAATTAGAAATTGATGGAAACGTGTTCAGAACAGAATTAAATTCACGCATTACTTTTAAAACAGGTAGTGGAGCCAATGGGTATTGGAGGTTAGGTTGACCTAACAAAGATTACTTACCCTGAATACATGTATAAGTAATCTTTGGCGGGACGATCGTTGGATAGAAATGTAAACAAGAGGCGCGCCTTCAGGCTCTTCAGACACCTTCTTCTTCTTCACTTCTGTTCACGTGTCTTGACTCTTTCATATATAGGAACTCTAATTCATACACAGAGAAAAATGCTTCGGTTGTTAGAACTGAAGGTTCGACTTATCTTGATCACCGAAATTTTCGGTTGAATAAACCAAAAGTACCGAAGAAATCGGTAAGTATGAACGAAATTCCGGCTCTACCCAATACTCAGTATTACTAATGAAGCATTCGGTACTCCGGAAGAACATTTCGGTTCCTCTAAACGAAAATTTCGGTGATCAAATTTTACGGAAGTATTTTTCTCTGTGTAGTCTTTAAATTATACAACTCCGCTGCGCTGCGCCGCCGTTCTAATGTTGAGCCGAATCGAGTCACATCCCCCGCAAGAGTTTTCTTCTTTTATCCCCACTCGCCCCCCTCCCCCAATCCCCCCGCCCTCAACAATCCCCCTCTTACCCCACCGACCGCCGGCTCTCCTCCGACTGTGCGATCCTTCAGAGTCGTAATAGCGTTTTTGTGTGTAATCGATTCCTGGAACGCGAATCTAAACTCGACGTTCCGGGTAAAATTTATTAGTTTGATTAGTCCCGATGCGCGAGATATCGAACCCAATTTTTATTTACACGATCGCCGCATTCACACTAGAGAGTAAATGCTCCGTCCGTCCACGAAGGGATAGACGGAAGGTATATGAAAACGCGGCTTTGTACAAAACGAGGGAACAAATTTTTATTAGGATTTGGTTTCTGTCAACAAATAGGATAGGTGGTAATAACAACGTAGCGGCCAACCGTCGCAAAACACGACTATTTGATTTGGCCTTGGATAAACCGTTTTTGATTGATTCTTAAAACTATATACAGGTCTCAGAAGATAAAGAAAGTAGGAATGGATGTAGACTGTTTTAGAGCGATGTATCGTATCGATTTCCGTTTGAGGGTCTCTGGTTCCAAACAAACCCTGGTTAAATGTAAATTCCCCATAAGCGAACTTTTGATCGGAAATTTAGACTATTAAATATAACAATTAATGCGACCTTTTTGCGATTATGAATTCTACGTCCTCAAAAATGCTTAATTTTATTATGCCTGCGGTTCCTTGACTAAAACCTCCGAAATCAATAAGATATTACAGATTAAATGTTGCATTTGTAGGTTAGAATCTCCCGAGATCCCGCCAATTCCACAGCAACAACAATAACATTTGGTTAATTCCAACCTCCAAACGCATCGTTTAGTCTGTAATATGTTTTGTTTATTTCGGCAGTTTTAGCGGTGGAACCAGTCAAAATTAAGCATTTTCGAGAACGTATAGAATTCATAATAGCAAAAAGGTCGCATTAATTGTTTGATTTAATAGTCTACATTTCCGTTCAAAACTCCGCTTAAGGGGGAAAAAATGCATCAAATCAGGGTTTGTTTGGAACCAGAGGCTCTCGGACGGCAATCGATACGATATATCGCTCAACTAAAACAGTCTATTGTGCCTCAGTTTTTTTGTTTGTTTTTTTTTCAGTAAAATTTTAAGCCTGGGAATTAGTTTCTGTTATTACTTTTCAAACCACTTCTGCAAGTGGACCAATGAAACCATTGGATGAGACTGCGGAATGAGACCGGCTAAATTGAGGGCAGTGGCATCGGGTGCCATCTGGCAACACTGCAACTACCCTATTTAAACTCATTAAATAAATCGAATTTTTCTTGTGCACTGTGCACCCCCTGAATTCGATCCTTTACATGAGTTTAGATGGATAAAATACATTGTTGCCAAATTGCACGCGACGCCACTGATTGAGGGTTTAATTGTATTGGTCTCTTCTTACAGTGTTTATCGAGCCCCCAGCCGCTACATTTGTGGACTGCTTAGAAAAAGAGTTTATCTTATCGAATAAAGTGGAAGGATACTTGGTTACATAGATTTACTTTCCGATGAACACTATATGCGGGGAACAATAATGACCCTGCCAGAGTCCACTAGTCACAAAAGTCTACCATTCTTACCCAAATGAGTTCAAATACAAGCCCGCTGTTCCCTCGCACACTAGTGAAATTTTAAGGTATAAGATATTGCTTCGTCTAAAAAATTATAGTGGTTATGAAACCATGTAGATATCTTGAAGGCACCAGTTTGCATCGAAAACGCAATCGATTTGGCTCATAGGTTGAGTTTGAAATCGAAGTTGATTCAATCTCCCGGAAACTGCACAGAAAAAAAAGATGTGCTTCAGACACAATCTATATACACACCAGTACGTAACGTGCTCAGAGCACAAACATTTCAGGTTCTGGACACGACGGGATGCGATTCAGATACAAACTCAACCTAAATAGATTGCGCTCAGAACTCGTTCCCGTACTAGGTGTGTACATTCGTGTCTAGAACACGGAAAGTTTGTGTCTGGAGCACGTCCATTTTTTTTCTGTGTGGAGATATACTTAGTTGCTGCGATGAAATATATTGCGAGGATTTTGTTTTGATTTTCATTTGTTGTTGATCTATCTCCTTACACGTTAAGGGCGTTTCTAGAAACAATTTTAAGGGTGCCGGGGTAAACCGATCCGGGGGAGGAAGATAAAAATTAAAGTTTTTCTATTTTTTAAAGAAAGAAACAAAGAAAAAAAAAGTTAGGTAGTTTGCTACTTTTTCTCCGCTCATGTTGGCATGTTGGGTGGGAGGGAACACCCCTCCTAAAAACTCTAGAAGGTAAACTCTTCTCTCCTGGGAGATATAGGATCTATCAACTTGGATAGAACGGGGTACAGGAATTGCATTCATTTTTCTTTCTAAATTAAAAATACATTAATAAAATATGAAAATACAATCTCCGGTATCCATCCGGAAATAGCGGTTCAAAGACGTAACCCCCCCCCCCCCTCCTGATACGCAGGTCTGACTGTATTCGGTTGGATTTTTTTTTTTTTTTTTTTTTTTTTTTTTTTTTTTTTTTTTTTTAAGAATAATAAAACGAACGAAGAGTGAATTTTCATTCTCTACTCCCCGCAGTTACGTAAGACGTAACATGTGGGTTAATTCACCGCCTGGAAATAGGAATGAGCAGCGGGTTGCGTCGTGTGAAAATGCGGGTCTGCTGCTTTGGGCTCGCTCTCGGTTTGCATACGTCCAATCCCCCCCACCCCTTGAAAGCTCCGGGTGAGGAGAGAGACTGAGGAGTCAAGACAAGGCACGGGGGGGGCAGGGGGCAGGGGGCGAAGTATGGTATGTGTAAAGTCCAATGAGAGAGACTGCAGATGACTAAACTAGAACACTGCCCATAAACCTCTTGTTTTTACTTTTTCCTCGTTTTTGTAGAAAGAGTATAGAAGCCTCGCCTTTCCTTGATAAAGAGTTTCACGTTACAATGAAAACACGGCGTCAAATTAGTCCGAGAGCGTTCCCTCCGCCACGCTGCGCGCACCCCCTCCCCTCCCTGCGACTCCCCGCCGCCACCCCCGTCTCCCTCTATCATCAGCCCCTCCGCTATCCCGCCTCCCAGCGTATATATACTCCTTCTTCGTATAAGCGAGGCGCCAACCGACATGTACCATTAAACCGAGCTAATAATGTCTTGATCACGGTCGACGTCAAAAACTTACGACCTTTCGAACTCATTTTAGGTTCAAATGCCGCGAGGCTCCTTACTCCGTTGCCTGATCGTCAAGTCAACATTTTTTTTTTTTTTTTTAAAGGGGTGAACGTCATTTTTTTGACAGTGACGTCACTTTGATGCGATCGTAACCATTTGTCGATTGTCGTAGTTAAATAGAATATCGGGATCTAAGGGTAATGAGCACGGAAAAAAAAGAATGGTGAAATTTACCATTCGCATAGCTGATTTTGGTCCCAACTAGAGTTAAGATAAACTTGACCAGAGTAATGGAACATTTGACCAGGAATCAGGTCAATTTCACTTGATACCTGGTCAAATGTTCCATAACTCTGGTCAAGTTTATCTTAACTCTGGTAGGGGCGAAAATCAGCTATGCGAATGGTAAATTACACCATTCTTTTTTTTCCGTGAGGTTGCAAGTTTGAGATCGTAACCATTCATCGATTATCATAGTTACGTAGAATAGGGATCTAAGGGTAATGAATGAGGTTATGCAAGTATAGGATCGTAACCATTTACCGATTGTCATAGTTACATAGAATAGGGATCTAAGGCTAATGAGGGTGCAAGTTTGGGGCTCAAACTAAAAACCTCATCGAATCAGCCTGGACTTGAGAAATCTTGAGATACCCCATTTACCCTGTTTGTTAGAATTAAAGAGGGTGGAGCAGAGGATCGGCAAATTCAGTGTTGCCATCATTTGGAAGGAAATTTAAAAATTTTACATCGATTTAACCCTTTCGCTATGTAGTCTCCTATAGAGGACGTTTGTTAACACGGATTCTTATGAAATTTCAAAAAAAAGATTGACATGCATATGAATGGGGCAGTTGCAAGGGTTTAAAATGTTGTGTTTTTTGTATAGAAAATGAAACTTCTTGATGAGCTGAGAACAAAGATGCCTTTGGTTTTTAGTTAAGTCCCATTGTTCCGGAGATGAGATTTTGGCCCAAAATACATTTTTTTAAATGGGAATTCCGCGGAGTGACGTCATTACACACTCGATCTTTTACAACTTTACACTTGTGTATCTCTGAAACCGGGACACCTAGGAAAAAACCAAAGGCACCATTGTTCTCAGCTCATCGAGTACTATCATTTGCTTAGTAAAAAACACACCATTTCAGACCCTTGCAACTGCCCCATTATATGAGAAAAATTCGATTCACTAGTGAAGGTATGAGATTTGTGAAACTGCACTCAAAGGGTTAAAACAAAAAATGTGTAGGTGTAATCGTGCATTTTCAAAGGTGCAAAATTTGATGTTTTTTCTTTTGAAAAGAAAATGAAAGCACTTGCTGAGCGGCGAACTAGTGCTTTTATTTTTTCTAAAGCTTTTTGAGACTGCACGCACGCCCGATAATATATTTAATTTCATCATTTTACATGTGTCACAAAATTTTAATTTCTAAAAAAAAAATAAAATAAAATAAAAATAAACAAAAAACAAACAAAAAAAACAAAAAACAAAAAAACAAACAAATTGTCACCTTCTCCAAGATAAAGATATAGAGCGCCTTCGATTACCGGGATAGGCAAAACGAACACGGTGGAGTAGGAACATTTAACTACCCACTCAATTTAAATGACCGAGCGTTAATATGTCTCACAATCAGTAATCTATGGTAGTGGAAGAGTCAAGTGTCTCGGTTTTGGTTTCGGAGACATACTTTGTGAAGTTGCAAAAATCGTGTGCCTTGTAACATCCCAACTCGGAATCGGGGCTCTTGCAAATTTTTGCTGTGAGAAAATGAATAGTTAGTCCAATGTGAAGTAAAAACCAGCGAGAATCACACTAAAAAAGTCGGAAATTCAGTGATAAACTCACAAGACTGCTATTTATGACGGTAAAGTTGTAATGGCGGTTCAATTCAGGTATCATAGGAGATTCCTGTCTCATTTGTCACTTTCTCTATGGAAGCACAGAGATTTGTCTCAAATTAGATAGGAAACTCCCACGATACCTGCGTCTCTCCGCCATTAAGCCCGATTCCAAGATTGCATTTCGTAATTTTTTAATATACCCATCGTCATTAATACAGGTTCTTATGCAAGAATCATTTCGTCAATCCCATGTAGCAAAAGTTTGCAAGAGCCTCATTTCCATTTAAAACAATACTGTATTTTAGGCGAAAATCGTATCTTTGGAACTATCAAACTTATTTAGAAACTGAAAGCATTCTGGCTGACCAGATCCTATTCATATTATCAGAAGCACAAAGATATGTAAACGACAGAAAGTCTAGTAGTTTGACTAGAAAATTCTGGTGTTAGTACTAGAAAATTGTCATAGAAGAAGAATTTCTTACTTAAAGATTTTCAAGAACTATGGTACAAACACTAGAATTCTGGTAATGGTACTGTCTCTTACATAGGTTCACCATAAGAAAGTCCTACGAGTAAATGTTGTGTTTTGACGGCATTTTTACGGTATGTGAGTGCTGGACGGTTGAAACTTCCTCTATAAATTTCAGGCTCAATAAACTGTGGTGCAAATAAATTTCTGACCGCAAAAATAAGAGAAATAAGAGGAATTTCTTCCTTTCCAGAGTTTAATGGCACAACTTGGCAACAATCCCTCTTTTCCTAGTAATTCGGGGCGGCCGGCCAGGGAAGAGGGAGAGACTCGCCTATCCTCCCCAATTTTATTTTTATTTTTTCGCTATCATCAAGTATCATCAAATGCGGTGAAGAAGGGGGCTGGGGGGTGGAGAATTTAGTTCGATATTTGTCCATTAAGCCGCGCAACTTTACAACCATCCATGCATAGTTGTCGGGCCTCTCCGCCTGTCAGTTACCCGGCTCGTAAACAATCGATTATATATCGTTTCTCTCCGATTTGAATCCGTAAAAATAATCGAATATTTGGACAGTCCTTTTATTTCGTTAAAGGAGCGATTTTTTGCATATAGGTTTTTATGGAGGATCAAGAGAAATTCCGGGTATTTTGGTTACATTTGGCGACAGGTGGTCATATACGATGAAAGTTTTATCTCAAAGGCGTGTATTAACCCTTCAAAGTATATAATCTGTACTCTGGAAACATATACAGTTCAACGCCGGCCCCCGTCCCCTTCCCCCGGCCCTCTTGAAAACTTCGTGAGAGGAAAATGTTTTAGTATGGATTTCCAGGTTATCATATATTAAATACAGAATGTTTGATGTGTGGGACTTCTTAGAACACGACGATTTCGCAGGATGAGTATTAATGAAAGAGTGAAGATAACTGTTCCTTCCTCTGTGAAATTCTGTATTTGTTATTTTATGTTTTATATGTATTTATTGGTTGTTTCCTTTCATATAATCATTTTTCAGTTTAATCCAGTGGCGTCGCGTGCAATTTGGCAACAATGTATTCTATCAATTTAAACTCATGTAAAATATCGAATTCAGGGGGTGCAAAGTGCACAAGGAAAATTCGATATATTGAATGAGTTTAAATGGAGCAGTTGCATTGTTGCCAGATGGCACGCGACGCCACTGGTTTAATCTGCTCTATACGCCATACATACATATACTCAGCGGCGGCTCGTGCAATGTGGCAACAATGGATTTCCTCCATTTAAAACTGTGTAAAATAATCGATTACTTGGTGAGGCGTAGCGCCTCACCTAGTATCGATCTTTTTGCATACGTTTAAATGGCAAAAGTGCACGGTTGCCAGATTGCACGAGCCGCCACTGCATATACTATATTGAAAAAAAAAAATATGCTGATTTAACATTTGAAATGTTAAAGAAATGTCCGACAAGTTCTGAATGCTGAGTTTACATTATGAAAATGCTTACTCAACCGTGAACGTAGTAAATGAGAAGTTTTAAATGTTGAATCAGCATTTTTAAAATGTAAAATCAGCATTTAGAACTTGTCGGACAAGTGTTTTAACATTTTAAATATTAAATCAGATTTTTTTGTTTTCGTTTTTTTTTCAGTGTACCCATACCCAATACGGATGGAATAAGAAGCTTAGGACTAATTTTGATTCTCTTGCAAGGAAGTTTCATTGATACTTTCTAAATGTTTGATACAAACAAGAAAAACAACAAAATGTAACAAAATTAGGAAATTATTTGCTGAAAATGTCGACATGACTGTATACTGTCTTTAAGTTATTTTAGTTCTTTTGGTGTTTTGGCCTAAATGGCAGAACATAATGCTGTTGTTTTTTGTTCTCTATTAAATAAATCAATAAAAATTTATTGAAAAGTAAAAAAAAAAAATCTGCAGAGCATTACATCAATTCGTGGAACTATCAATTTCTTTCCCAGACTTGACATTTTCCGAAAGGGAATCAAACTTTTTCAAATACTTTTGTGCTGGTTTTTTCATCAGTTTATACTAAATCTGTTTGGTTTATTTCTTCCTGATATTATGATTCGCTAACAATTTTTTTTATTTTTTCTGTGTGTTATTTTAGGTACGAATAAATTTTCAGTACAACAGATTTCATCTCAATCTAATTGAAGGTAATACTCGTATTTGACTAACTTTTCATTTTCTACATTTTTATATTGGTTTGCTTATAGAGGTGTGCGGATGTACTATAAGACCTTCAAAATGAAGTTCCCTGGTCAAAATTCTTTTAAATCTTGGCAATCTTCATACAATTTTGCGGTTTTCAAGTATTTGAGGACTATTCAGAACGCCCGGGCCCCTTGCAAACCTTTCTCTCTCGGTCTTTTCTTTTAACTTGGCCGATGGCTAGCGCCATTGACGATTTATTCGTTTCATATTAATCCAATTGATGGTAGTTCTCAAATTTGACAATGCATTTTTCATTTGTTTTATCCTTGTGTCCACTTAGATTTCAGCTGAAATAGTCATGTGTCCCGTTTATTTATTTTTCATTTGTCATGTGTATTACCCCTTTGATTCCCAAGGGTACCTCTCAGTCTTGTCAGGGTTTTGGACTGCTATGGGTGACATAGTCGAGGATTTCTCATGTAAATTGACGGGTGTATTGATTGTTTGTATTTTCCACTAAATTCCGTGTGAAATTGGTGCGGCACTTGCGAGTACCGTCGGTCAACAGAGGGTTAAGCGGATTTAATTGCAGGATGTGGAATTAGAACGAGACAAAAAAACAAATGATCATTCAAGTAATCTCGGATTCTTTTCTCAGAATATTTTGGTTTAAAGAGGGCTGGGGGTCTATTTTCCTGTGCTGATGGTGGTTTTGATTCTATAAAAGCATGTTCACATTTTGTTAATATATTATTAGAGGGGGAAATACTGCAAAAAACACCAACTGAAAAATCCGACAAAATCAAAGATTACAGCCCGGAGGATTACGTTCGTGATTTTTTTTTCTTTTTTATCAAGCTTTAAACGAAATCCCGTGGACGGAGGATGGCAGAGTTGTTCCCCTTTGAAATGTCATTCGTTGCTCTGCTGGTGGTATCTTTTTTTTCTGCCGGCGCGGTGAGGCGAGGCGCGGTATGGCACAGGCACACTGCACTCTCCTCGCTTTTTCGCTATTCGCTGAACTTTTCGCGACAGCGTTTTGTTTTGATTTAATTAAGTCAGCTTTTCTTCTCTCCATTTTTCTCTATTTCCCGCCGCTTCCTTTTCCAGCTAAATCGCAATCACTTTTTTCCACTTTAACAAGTTGCATTATTTTTTTTTTCTTCTTATTTTTTACTAATTTTTTCTCCCTCTGTTTTAATTGTGTGATTTTTTTCCGGCGGGATTGCAAAATAAAAATACTCGTCCAGAAATTTACTGGAGGTTTTAAATACAATTTTATGCGTGGTTTTATCATGTAATCAAAGAGCAAACAAGTGCTGTCGTTTTCCTAGTATTTAACGACAATTTACAAATCCATCGGTGATTCTACTCGCTACCGAAGCAAAGATTACTTATAACATAACAGTTGAGAAATATGATAATTGCAGGATGATTAAGCGCCTTCAATTATAGACATAGGCAAAATAGGTACCGGAAAGTATAGACATATTCATCTACTTACTTCATTGGAATTAGTATAGAAAGTGAATGAATGAGTATGAGTGAGCTAGTGAGTGAGTCAGTGAGTTAATGAGTGATTGAGTGATTGAGTGAGTGAGTGAATGAATGAGTGATTGAGTGAGTGAACGAATGAGTGAGTGAGTGAGTGAGTGAGTGAGTGAGTGAGTGAGTGAGTGAGTGAGTGAGTGAGTGAGTGAGTGAGTGAGTGAGTGAGTGAGTGAGTGAGTGAGTGAGTGAGTGAGTGAGTGAGTGAGTGAGTGAGTGAGTGAGTGAGTGAGTGAGTGAGTGAGTGAGTGAGTGAGTGAGTGAGTGATTGAGTGATTGAGTGAGTGAATGAATAAGTGAAAGAGTGAGTGAGTGAGTGAGTGATTGAGTGAGTGAATGAATAAGTGAGTGAGTGAGTGAGTGAGTGAGTGAGTGAGTGAGTGAGTGAGAGAGTGAATGAATGAGTGAATGAGAGAGGGAGTGAGTGAGAGAGTGAACGGTTGCTCAGAAAATAATTTCAACTAGATATATCTGTAATGCACTTAGTATTAAATATACGGCCAATCAAAAATTATAGTAGATTGAAGATGAAATTGATGAATAGAAACAGTTCTGTGATTTTTTAAATGAATGCACCGATTTTTACCCAAACTGCAAAATCCGTATAATTCAAGGATATATTTTCCGAACCTGCATGCGCTTGGCAAGTCAGGAGAGATCAAAAGGACAGCGACGATAGTAACGAGGTGCAGTTGCAATTAATTTTTTCTGACGGTCTTCTTTTTTATTCTTCTTCTTTTTTTTTATAAATCCTATTTATTCGCGAGTCTATAGACGATTTTAGCGAGCGATCGAGCGGCGCACATGGGGGAAAAAAACGCGAAAAGTTTATTTATTTATTTATTTATATATTTTTTTGTATAGTGCATAGCTATAAATGATCTTGCAATTAATCAGAAAGTACCATTTTTTTATCAGCATATACTTTCAGCATTTTGTTTAATCCAACTGGCCGCCGCACAGTGCTTTGACCTTATGGGAGATACGGACAAAAGTCATAACTTTTAAACGAAAGCAGATAAAGACTTGAAACTTGGGCAAAATGTAGGTAATTTATTAAGCTAAACACCGGGAAATTTACAATTTTGAACGATATCTCGAAGGGGGGCAGGAGGGCCGCAGAATCACCAAGAATCTACAAGCATTATTTTGACGCCTTTTTCTGTCATAGAAAAATCCCTTTTTTTTTCTATCGGTTTACTTGACGAATTGGTGGGATGGTATCAAAATATATTTAGGCCAAGACAATGAAATACTCCCGTATATACATTATTTTTCTCGAAAGGGGGATGATCAAAAGGCCTAGAAAAATCTCACGGTACCTCCTGCCAATTACATGCCACTTAAATCTGGAAAACACTGTTGAATTGCAACTCCCTTTTTTTTTTTTTTTTTTTTTTTTTTCTCTTTTTTTCTGTGGGACTGACAACAAATAAAAACTATACTACTATAATCAAAAATCAGATATCCTTGTTGAGGATGCAACTGGATTATTTTTTAGAAAAAACATAATGTGAGCTTGGTAGAAAAACAACGAGCTCAAAAAAAAAGAAAAAAAAACTCACCAAATGAGTTTGATAACAACGATAAAAATGTTAAGTATTAAAAAAACGTGAACAAAGCGTAAACGACTTCTCTAATTATTAAGGAAAAAAAAATTTAGTCTTCCTCAAAAGATATTGAAACAAATTATGTAAAAAATATGTATTGATTCAATTGTAGCGAGAGTGTTGAGGCGCGAACGTGGATGTACATATGGGCGAGGCGACTGTAATCACACAACTTCAAGCTTCACCTATTGAGTTTCACCATTGCGGCAATGCTTTTCAAATAAAATTTAAAAGGGGTTTTTTTTTACGGCCTTTCTCAGGCAGTAGAGTGAAATAATTCTCTCCTAGATTAATCCGTATTTATGCTAAAAGTATAAAAATGTCAAAAAATTTTATAGATCTTTCCATTTTGCATCCTCCTTTTAAATTGCAAAATACGATGGTGGATTTTAAAGTAAGTTTACCTATTTTTTTCCTCAGAATCTATCAATGCCAAAAAAAAAAAACAAACTCAGCGTTAAAACGTACGTACTTTCAGCTTTCTAACGAGCTTTAGTTTTTCAAATTTGACCAACGCTTTGCGGATATATCGTAAATTTTTCCCCCACCCGTCTCTCCTTCAAACGTGCCAACCTTTTCACGCTCTACAGAAGACTGCGAGTTTCGGCAGGCGATGCGCTTATCCCCGGGATCAGACATCTCAATAACACCTGAGTGCATGTTTTTAACTGAATAGACTACTCTTCTACTGATAAAATAATCCAATTTGTATTGATCTTCAAACTTTTGGTCGATACTGAAAGTGCAATCATCATGAATTGAAGCGGGATTAGCAGCTTGCGTCAAAACCTGGTTCAGGAGTAGGGGGAAAAGAATTTTACGACGGCTGTTTACAGAAAAGTTGCACCGATTTGAAAAATTCAAAAATCTGGCGATTGGCTGTGTCAAAAATGAGGTGAGATGCCTCACAACAATGTTATAACTTGTTTCAATAAAATAATAGCTCTATTTTACTTTTTCAAATTCTTCAACTCATGTTTTCTGTGAAGCTCCGCAGCGAGTAAAAGGTGGGCACGTTTGAAGGAGAGGCGGGTGTGGAAAATCCACGATATCTCCGCAACGCGTAAGCCAAAGAAAAACTGTAGCCTGTTAGAAAGCTGAGAGTATGTACGTTTCAACGCTGGTTTTTTTTTTTTTTCTAACATTAATAGTCTCGAAAAAAAAAATGGGTAAACTTACTTTAAAATCCACCCTCGTACCTCTGAGTTGCCAAAATAACACTTGTAAATTCGTGACTTAATTATTATAGCATGTCATCGTTAAATCCTAAAATGTTCATTCTGCTTTATTTACTCGTCAAGTTCAGTTTTGTAATGCAGCATTTTTTATTTCAATCTCAAATAGGCTTTTTATTAGGTACCTAGCCAAGATGTTTCGAAGAAAATACTCTGCCTCTTCTTATTTCAGTTCTTTATTCTGATTTAAGAACATTCACTTCGCAATTTAAAGAAATGAGAATCAAAAGGGGAATTATTAAGCAATAAAATCGTACAAGACGACTTTGTTACCACAACTCACTGTTTCTTTAAGGTCTCATGCCCTTGTTGCTCTCTATACCAACTAATTCAGAAGAATTATATGAATTTTACTATGAGCTCAGGTTAAACACGATTTTAAGGGAGTATGGTAAAACCGGCACATTTCAAACTATCGCTGTGAGATTATGCGCAAGTTTGCGCAAAATCTGAAAAAATATTCTAAATCCTCAAGTTTGGGCTAAAAAATATGTGAAAATGGGGGCGTTATAATTCGTTATATTTTTTATACACGTCCCCAAAACATTTTGAAAAATTTAAAAAAAACCCGGGAAAATTTTAAACCCTTTTTTTTCCAAAATAGCTTTAATAAGCAAACTATTCCAATTAAATAAGTGAACAAACTTTTTTCTTGAAGAAAAACTTATGGGAAGTGGAGAGATCCATAGCTGTTGTTATTCCGACATTTAAATGTCACGAAGATAACGAAGATAATTATCTTCGTGATCTGACTCATCTAGGGTAGCGCCACTGCGTAACTCAAATGCGCGTCGCTGAATCTGAAGCGTCGATCTTTTTCCTCCCATTGTCGCCACAGCCGTTGATTTTGAAATTTAAAAGAAAACCAATGCCGGAAACTTACCCATTGGTTACCCCCCTTTCCATTAAAAAATCCAAAAACCCTACAAGATGGTGGGTTTTTTTTGACTTTTGTCCACAGGTCGCTGCACTGTGCGCCGGGGCCGGGCTAGAGAATTTGATTTTTTCTTAATCACCTCAGAGCGTGTCAGTGGCGAGGCGTGCGATTTGGCAACTTTTTCTTTTTCCCATTTAAACACATTAGAAAGGTCGAACTGCCTGGTCATCGCCGATGACTGAAACGTTCGACTTTTTTGGTGAATTTAA
Organism: Trialeurodes vaporariorum; assembly: GCA_011764245.1. NCBI lineage: Eukaryota > Metazoa > Arthropoda > Insecta > Hemiptera > Aleyrodidae > Trialeurodes > Trialeurodes vaporariorum. The sequence goes on from VMOF01000379.1 coordinate 45,943,083, forward strand.
ATGGAGAAAGTGCATTGTTCCCAAAATTTTCACGCCTCGCCACTGGAGTGTTTTAAAAATTTTACTTTCCCGGGGTTAACTAGATATGAAGCGTATTTCTATTACTATATCAGGTTCGGGTGCGATTTGGAGGTTAAGAACTTTTTGGAGAACAACAGCCATCTAATCGCATCTACAATTTTTGATGTAGGAAATTTGATTCGTTGCTTATTTGCATATCCTGGCCGGGAAATTTTTTGTTCACGTGATCAGTGCAAAAAAAATTTGACTGTTGTGAATCCATCCCAAAAAAAAAAACAAAAACAAAAAAACGATTGATTTGTTGTTGCTTTTCAAAACACATTTAAAACTGTCCTTTTTAATAGCTTTCCACCCTGAGTATTTTTATAAAGCATACAAACGTGAACTTACACTATTTTCAAAAGGGGGCGGTAGCCCCCGGCCAAGTAAAAAAAAAAAAAAAAAAAAAAAGTAAGAACAAGAACAGAACACAGATGCCAAGAGACGGGGTCGGGGCACCGACACTTATATACACGCAACAGAGCAAATTTCGCGATTTCGGCGTTTTGGGATCTTTAATCATCGATTCCAGTTAAGCCGCTAATAAAAACCCCATATCCCCCCATATCGATCGTTTTGCCACGCGCTCGAGATGATGATTCTAAAATTTCAAATCAATCGGACAATTTATAAGAAAGATATTAAGAAAAAACAGCAAATTTTAAGCCTCTAAAACTGCAGTTTGGTCATCATGAATTTTACACGGACGATTGCGAGAGAACCATTGCTCCAAATCATTAAAATTTGGTACCGTTAGATTCGTAATGTCTAGTGTAAGTTGCTTTCAATTTTGAGACCAATCCGATTTCCCGTGCTCGGAGGAATCGTCAAAAAACTTGACGGTTGTTCCGTTTCAGAAGCATTTCAGAGCAATTAATCGGAAAGTCCTACAGGGTAAACGGTGGCATGGATCAAAGAAAACTTGGTACAGAAATGTCCGTATTGCTTCCGTGTGCGTGCTTTTGTCAACATTTTAACGATCCGAGCAATATTAAGGGAGAAATCTTCAATTGAATACATGTCAGTCATAGAATAAGAGACAAGAAATCGTCTTAATTATCAGTTGTTGTAACCGTCGCCCACCAGACGGCGCCAACCTCCAGTCGACCGACTGTAAAACAAACCGGTAGCGTTCGATGAGGGCCCCTTAAATGATGACATGTTATTGTTTATTTTTTTTCATCTCGGGTGATTTTGTTTTGCTCTCGTGTTGATCGACCTAATACTCTTCTTTCGGTTACGACTGTATTCGAATTATTGGCTTTTTTAAAAAATGAAAGTGTTTGCGGCCACCATTCACTTCATTCTTTACTCCTTGCTCGCCGGATGGATTCTCTTTACTTACTTTATGATTCTGTGTTTTATCCTCCAACTTTGCTCGGTAAATCAGTGTTGTTTTTAGTCGGAGTCATTGCGGAGGTGCAACTCTTTCACCTGGACTGTTTAACGTGAATAACAATTCATCTATTATCTAGTATGTAGTGCCGTGGCCGAGTTCTTAACTAACAAAATAGTTTCAGATAACTTCGCTGTGGAATTCGGTAACCTACGGGTGCTTCTAGCTTTTGTCTCTGAGGCTACCGTAAAGCCTACCTATTAAGTACCTAACCCTACCAACCATACTATTTGTTATTGGTGTGTGTCATGCAACCATTGAATTTGCTCACTGAACTCTGTATATTTAAAAATATCTCGCATTTATTGTGGTCAGTGTGTTCCTTGATTCTGGGCTGGGCTGCTCATTCTAAGTGGCAAAATCTTTGCAGGAAATATTTTGTATGAGGGCTGCTTGATGTTCTGACCTATCATAAGTTAACCTTTCGAACGTAACCTCACAGGAATATTGGTTGAGTAGGAGATAGCGGCCCTTATACTAAACTACACCATCTTCGCAAAGCATAGCGTGACAGATAGAATAGTAGGTGAAAGAAATAGTTTGATAGACCCCCTTTCTGTCGCAAATGAAGCCTGCTCGGCCCCCCCTACTCAGTTCGTCAGTCTCGGTCACCTTTCCCCCTTTTATCTGAGCTGCCATCATAATGGATGATACTGCATGTTGATCCAGTCATACATGTAGTCACCTTAAGTCTGAGCTGTTAGTCAAGTATTTCTCGTATCCGAGGGTTGTGAAAAAAAACCCTGACCCAGAAATCTTTGCGCCGACAGTTAGCTAATTCAGCAGAAAAATATGCAGCCTGATCATATCTCTACTAGAGGAAGTAGAGTGTAATAAAACATTCACGAAGGTAAGTTTCCTCAACTAGTAATAACCTCTCTCAGCTATTCTCTACCAGACCAGAATGTGTCTCTATGCTTGTTCACTTTGGTTATACTTCTATAACAATCCCAACTGTAGTAAGTAGTAAATAATGGGCGGAAGCTTTTCTGTTGATTGTGAGGGGATTCGATTAACTTGGTATGCGTGGTCTTACATGAGATGGCAGTTGACAGCTTGAACTGCTCTCTGAGCAATTGATAAGCTGGTGCTTCTGCCTATTTTTTGATGCGCTGCGACATCACTTTGGGACCAATTGTAGGCAAAATCAAACTGTAATCTATACTAAGCTGAACAACCTCAACCCTTCTGATTATTTGATGAGAAATAGTGTATTTAATGGTATATTTGGTAGAGAACCACATCAACTGACTGTTTTTTTACCCATCTTAAACACATTTACTTACTACCGTAGCTCTTCTCCAGCTTTCTGCACTCCATGAATTTTTTTCTTACATTGTTTCTGTATGCTGTAACTTCATATCAAATGATACACAGAAACATGTACTAGAGGTCGTTTCAGGAGGGAGGGAGGGAGGGGGGGGGAGAGAGAGAGTGAGAGGTTGGGGCAAAGATTATTCATTTTCAGACAGAGTTTGATTAAAACTTCAACCGCGGGCTAATCCTGCGTCAAACTGTTGCTCTAATTTTACAATCATGATGCTGTGTCATGCTATGCCAATGCAAGTCAGCAATGTCTTTTAAGCTTTGAACCTTTGAGAACAGATTTAAACTCATCTGCAAGTACCCCGCCCATAAAAGTGTAGCTGATCAGTTCTCTTGTTCTAAAAATCCTCTCTCTGCATTCAGTGTACACCAGGAAGTAGCTAGATTTGCAGAAAGAAAGGCAACATGATGCACCAGAGTTTTTTAATGCCTTGATTCGCAAAAATTCCCAACAAAAGGAGGAAATTGAGTTTTATGAATTTCATGAGATTAAGTGTGATCATTGCGGACATGAATAGAAATTCTAATCTCAGCAGAATTTTTCAACTGCCTGTAAGCTTAAATGAACAGAGTATCACCAACATGATCAAAAATTATTCTTCGTGGAACTATCCCGAGGGTTTAAAGTGTAACTTTGTTGATGCGGCAATAAGAAAAAATGCACTTTTATCAGAAAACAGGAAAATGCTCACTATCCAATTATTATTGAATGAGTGGAAAAGGACAAAGTGTCAAAAAAACAAATTTTCAACTAGATGATCTCCGTTCATCTGATCTTACTGTTAATGGTAGTCTCTTCAGGTTGCATTCAGGGATGTTTCCCTCATATGGAACGTGACAGATTCGGGTCACTACACGGTTGTTGTGCGCTTGGAGTATGATAAAATATTTGAGCAAATGACCAAAACATTTCTGAGTGTCGATGACCCGAGGGGACCAAGGATGCCTACTTGCTGTTCTATTGTAAGGTGGAATAATTGCGACGAATAAATAAATTGAACTAAACCCTTTTAAGAAAGATGGACTCAATGGCAATTAATTCATGCCAACATTCTTGCTGTCTACACACCTAGCAGCTTTGTTTAAATTTCAACAATTGCCATTTTTTAAACTCGGTTTGATGATTCATGTACTAGTGAAATCGAGCGGCGGAGGTTTAGTGGGTGGTATGCCACACTCTAATACTATTCAAGAGACATGCTGGAGAATCCTACACAGAACCTTTAAAAAGGGCAGGTTATAAAAACTTTGCTCATAAAAAAAAAAAAAAAAAAAAAAAAAAAAAAAAAAAAAAAAAAAAAGAAAAAACAAAAAAACAAAAAAAAAAAACCCAATGCAATCAGAGATTGGTAACATTTGATTTGTATTATCAACCACCACCTATTTGCAGTTGAACTCAGCTTTTTGGTCAAGCCAGAATCATCCAAGTGTCTCCCAAAACGGGCACTGATATTGCCACAAAAAATTTAATCAAAATGATTAAAGTAAAAAAGCTGGCCAAGCAAAAAAATGTCTCCCAACTCCGCTTTTCCTTCCTTTCTCTTCTCTCCCCCAAATTTTTTTATATTGCAAGCTGGTTCATTTTACTTTACACCCCTTGCTAAAATCCAAATTTCTGAGATTATGGCTCTCTTTTTTTGCGCCAAAAAGGGACTGAAATCAGGGAGCCAAGTATACTTTCTTTCTTTCTTTCTTTTTTTTTTTCTTTCTTTCTTTCTTTCTTTCTTTCAACTCCGTGCCAGTATGCAATCTGTGCTACCCGCACACTTTTAACCAAAGAGGCGGGAGGCTGAGTTGACTGATTAGTCGACGCCGCTAACGCAGCGCGACTGCTGGGTTGCGATTGTTTTCTTCGATTAATCGCTCAAATATTGCTGATATAACACGGAAATCAAGGAATCTGCGGTGAAGAAAATTTTTACCCGCCGTCTCTACAAATCAACGAAGAGAGAGGGGGAGGGGGAGGGGGAAAAAGAAAGAAAGAGGGGTAGTCACAGTTTATTTCAAGAAATAATTTGGGAAAAAAAAATTGAAAATGAAGGAGGAACTTCAGACTTTTGGGCCCGGGGGTTTTTTTTTTATTCAAAATTTTCAGAAAACGTCTCCAAAAATCCGACAGTCATTTCACCAATACCCCTGAAAAAAACCCCCGGCCAAAGTCGAAGTTCCTCCTTCATTTTCAATTTTTTCTTCCAATTTTTTCTTGAAATAAACTGTGACTACCCCCCCTTTCTTTCTTTTTCTCTCCCTCTCCCCTCCCCCTCTCTCTTCGTTTATTTGTAGAGACGGCAGCGGTAATAATTTCTTCACCCCAGATTCCTTGACTTCCGTGATATCAGCAATATTTAGCGATTAATCGAAGAAAACAATCGCAACCCAGCAGTCGCGCTGCGTTAGCGGCGTCGACTAATCAGTCAACTCAGCCTCCCGCCTCGTTGGTTAAAAGTGTGCGCGGTAGCACAGATTGCATACTGGCACGGAGTTAGAAAGAAAGAAAGAAAAAAAAGAAAGAAAGAAAGAAAGAAAGAAAGAAAGAAAGAAAGAAAGAAAGTATACTTGGCTCCCTGATTTCAGTGCCTTTTGGCGCTAAAAAAGAGAGCCATAATCTCAGAAATTTGGATTTTAGCAAGGGGTGTAAAGTCAAATGAACCAGCTTGCAATATGAAATAAATTGGGGAGAGAAGAAAAGGAAAGGAGAAGCGGAGTTGGGAGACACTTTTTTGCTTGGCCAGCTTTTTTACTTTAATCATTTTGATTAATATGATTATCACAGCAACTGCCAAGTCTTATAATGCTTGACCAATAGCACCCATTGACGGACTTAACAATGGGTTTAAAACCCTTTCATACCTGAAATTCTTAGAGTTCAGAAACGGATTTTTGACCAGCATAGTTCATCTTAGCGCTGTCTCCACATCTAAATTGATGCGCATATTGTATTTTTCTGTTTTCCAAAAGATTCAATGTTATTCAGAGGTACATTGAAATGTACACCAGGTCTGAAAGGGTTAACGTAAAACTCGTTGAAGTAAACAATCAGCCTGCATGTTAGTTGAACTTGAAATTGAAAGGGAAAAATTCTTAAGAAAATGGTTTTATTTGCTTTTCCTTTAGCATTTAAACGGTAATTATACATATAAAGTTTAGCGGTTCTGTCAGAAAATAAGTGAATATACCTAAACCGATAAACTTTGGAATTTCACAACGTTTTTTTTCTAATGTTACAAAATAATAATGAATCAAAATGACTTTGAGCGTTAGATTGTCAATGAGAAACGCTTCAAAATCGAAAAATCAAAGCCGTAGGCAGTTGTTTTGATTTGAAATGGAAATTTAAAATTCGCCAAAGATTATCGGTGAAGCTATACACCCCCTATACACTAAAAAAAAAAGATCACAGAAACATGATAATATGTGAACCTATGTAAGGAATGGAAAAATTAACAAACTTACCAGTATTAGCACCATAGTTCTTGAAAATGTTTCGGAAACTCTACAGTTCTGTGACCATATTCTGGTATTGACACCAGAATTTTCTGGTCAAAGTACTAGACTTTCTGTCGTTCATATATCGTTGTGCTTCTGGTAATATGACTCGGATCTGGTATTATGACTAGCGTGTTTCCGTCAGTTTACGCTTCTGCAACGAATTCTAAAAAATGACTTGAGTCATTCCCAGAGTCTTTAGGATGATCTTTGCAAGGATACGATCGAATTATTGGCTTAGCGTGCAATGGGGCGGTTGCAAGGGTCTGAAATGTTGTGTTTATTATAAGGAAAATGAATGTACTTGATGAGCTGAGAACAAAAATGCCTCTGGTATCTAATTAGGTCCCATTGTGCCGAAGATGAGATTTTGGCCGAAAATACGTTGTTTTAAATAGGAATTCCGCGTAGATACGTCACTACGCACACCATTTTTTGCAACTTTACACCTGTGTATATCTCCAAAACCGAGACACTTGGAAAAATACCAAAGGCACCATTGCTCTCAGCTCACCAAGTACTATCATTTTCTTTATAAAAAACACAAAAGTTCATACCCTAGCAACTGACCCATTCGGCAACGTTGTATTTTGTCCATTTACACCATTGTAAAAAGGTCGAATGCAAAGGTGTTCACCGTACATCCAACAGTTCGATCTTTTTCATGGGATCAAATGGACGAACTGCAATGTTGCCAAAATTGCACGCTACGCCTCGCCGCGCCACTGATACGCATCATTGTGTGACGAGTCACATCGAATTGATAAGAGGAAATATGCACGTAGCTCTGTATACATATATAGTCCAAGGCCGTCGCAAGGAGCGTGGGTAATTCAAAACGTAGCCGCATTTACCGCAACGTATCTTCAAACGAGACAAACGCGACAGGATGAGTGGATGATGATCACGCAAGGAAGGGGGGAGAGGGGGCGCAGAGAGGGATGAGGGGGGGGGGGGGGTAAAAAGGCATAGATATACTTATATTTTGCAATAACCTTCCACGCTTCACGGCATTGATCCAGTTAATCATTGAATGAATTGCAAAACGTATCTAACTCATGAATGAAGAGGTGTAAGAGAGTGAGAGGGAGGGGGGGGGGGAATTAAAGGAAAAAAATCCCACGTTTATTTACTGGTCCGATGTTTACGTATCCATCCACGCAGGAGGCTGTAATGGGGGATTAGTCAAACGAGACTTTATTTTCCTAGATTGCCGTATTTTGAAGAGATTTTCATTTTCTTTTTAGGTATGTTAGATCTTATAGAATTTTGTTCAGTGTATATGTTTCAGAATCGTGGCGTTAAAACTAGCACCATTGCATCTCGTTCGTGTAAACCTGTGAAAATGATCGAACTGCCAGGTGCATAGTGAACAGTGAACACCCTCATTGTCGATCTTTTCCACGGGTTTAAATGGACAGGCGATTCGACGTTTCTGGATTGCACTCTTCGCCAAATAATATCAAGCGGAATGGATATGAAAGTGGTCGAAAAATGTAATTGAGCTGTAACTGCACACATGTGACTGTCATAGCCAGTGTTGCCAGATCGAGGGTAAAAAGCCGTATCGTCCCCATTTAAATCAATGTAAAACGTACGGCTTTTTCACAATCTGTCAACACTGGTCATAGCCGTGACCAAAAATTTGTTTTTCTCTCTCTTTGTTCATCCACTGGTGGTGCGTCATAAGCGCTAGAGGGATTAACCCCTTTCTCCCTCCCCAAGTACACATTTTGGGATGTCCAAGCTAATATACCAGGAATTGGGTATTCTGCCCGACACTTTTTTAATTTGTATTAAACACCAACAACTTTTATAGGATTGTTTATTTACTAATCTTAGATCAATTTCCATGCGGTATTCTACCGCGAAAGACGTAAAATTCAATTTTATCTATATATGGCTTCGGTTCCGAATCCCTGATTATTGCACAGAATACTATACAATCAGAATGGAATCTTGATCAGTTCGTATCGATGCATTATTTTCTGATCCATCATCTGAGATCGATAGAGACAGAAATAATGTCCACCATTTTTTTAAGATTCGTAAAAAAAAAAAAAAAAAAAAAAAAAAAAAAAAAAAAAAAAAAAAAAAAAAGACCGAAAAAATGTTTCAATAGGGCTCTTGAAAACTTTTGATTCAGGAAATTTTTGAGTTGAATCTTGCATAAAAACCTGTAAAAATGACGATGAGTACACTGAAAAATCACGAAATTTCGAAAAGACGGAGAGACACAGGTATCATGGGAGATTCCTATCTAAATTGTGACATATCTCTATGTTTCCGCAGATAAAGTGACATATTAGACAGGAATCTCCCGTGCTACCGCGGCTTCTCTCCGCCATTACGATCTTGCTGTTGTATCAGTTATGTAAGTTTATTACTGAATTTTAGACTTTATGAATGAAATTTTCCTGATTTTTGCTGGTTATTACGTCCGATCGGATTATTCATTTGCTCACAGCAAGAGTTTACAAGAGCCCCATTCTACAAATCAGAATGAAATCTTGATCAGTTCATATCGACGCATTATTTTCTGATCCGCCATTTGAGATCGATAGAGACAGAGGTATAATATCCGCCGTTTTAACCCATATATGCCCAACTTTATTTGAACACGTTGGTTGTTGTTTGGGGGTTTTCTCAAAAAACACCATCTTAGAGTTAAAAAAATATAAAATTTAAAAATTGTGAAATTTCCTGGTCCAGCTAAATTATAGATGCTGAAAGATCACAACATTGATTTTGAGTAAAATTGGCCTAAATTTACTGTAATTTGGTCCCAAAAAAACCATTATAAGTCGGTCGTTAACGACCCAATGGGCATGTATGGGTTTTAAGAATCATAAAAAAAAAAAAAATACCGAAAAAACGTATCAATTTTCACATACAACAATTGAAGCTGTTTCCGGAAGAAAGGGCTCATAAAACAACAGGTGTGTTCTTCCCGAGATTTGTTCATTGTGAGCAAATGGAGGTTTTTAGCTTGAGAGCATACCTGTTTGTTTTATGGGCCCGACGGCTTCAATTTTCACTCTGATTGTGTTATTATTCAATGGTTATGGCTCGTTGATCTGGCAACAAGGTCAAGATTTCCGTAATCGTCTATAGCACCTAGCTTTGCATTTCCGCTTCAAAGAGCCCGGAGGATAAAATGATCCTAAGCTGCATATATTCTTAATGCGCTCGAACCTCCCCCTCTTCTGGCCTCCTCCATTGTCCTATAGGCGATCTAATGGGCGAGGGGGTGGGGAAGAAGGGGGTTGGTACTGCAAGGTGACGCAATTCACCCACGGGCAGTAATACGTATACATTATACAGGTGTAGTGGTGGATGATGGTAGTGTCCTAGGGTGCGCGGCGCGGGACGGCAATAGTGGATGCACGGTGCACAGTGCAGAGTCCCGGTGAAGCGGTGTCTCCGTGTGTGTGTGTGTTTTTCACTACTGTCACAGTTGTGCATATAACAGGAGAGCTGGGCCGGGCGGCTGGGCTTTTGGCTTGCCATTAAATATTTTGGTTCGGTGAAAAACATAAAACACTAAAGCACCCTGCACCACTTTTCAGTGTGGGTTTGTTTTGTCCTTTTGTCGACCTGTAATTAACTGCACCCGCATAGGATCCTACACCCCCCGCATCCCCCTCGGTGAGGGTGAGAATGAGGTACCTAGTGATGTGCCTAGTATCCAGCGTTGCCAAGGTTTTTCGTCAAAAGTGTACCGAATAAAAATAAACTGTAGGAAATACCCCACGAATACTTTCTCACAACACTTTTTTTCAGGAGACCCCCCCCCCCGCCCTCAGATCCAATTCCCTTATTGCTCTGGGGTAGATCTTCAGATTCAGCCCCCCTATAATATTCGGGGGGAAACCCCAGCCCCCCCTATAATATTCTGGGGGAGACCCCCAGACCCTCCTCCCTATAGTATTCTGGGGGAGATCCCCAGACCCCCTATAATATTCTGGGGGAGACTTCCAGACCCCCTGTAATTTTCTGGGGGAGACCCTCAGACCCCCTATAATATTCTGGGGGACTCCAACACCCAGCGCCCTATTATATTCTGGGGGAGACTCCAATATCCCCCTTGAGGTGTTAATTTTTCAGTATAGGCTGGTTACAGAATTTTTTTGCAAATTTTCCCCAAAATTCAAACAACTATATTTGAAACATTCCAATTTTCCCCCACGTTTACCCATCATATCCATTTTCTTATTGATCTTCATGGTCATTTTTTAACATCCATAACTTGCCTACAGTTAAATCAAATTTCGAAAAAAAAAAAAAAAAAAAAAAAAAAAAAATAAATAAATAAATAAATAAAAAAATAAATAAATAAATAAATAAATAAATAAATAAATAAATAAATAAATAAATAAATAAATAAATAAATAAATAAATAAATAAATAAATAAATAAATAAATAAATAAATAAATAAATAAATAAAAATCCTCTAGGAAATGGTAAAAGCAACTTTTCTGCAAAATGTTGACGCATATGGACGATTGGTTCAAAAGTTATGCTAGGATACAGACGGACAGACATCTGCGACACAGCAATACTTTTTCAATTTCTAACTTTGTTAGTTGAGAAAGTAAAGCATGTGTTAAATTTAACTTGTTGTACTATGATCTTCAAAAGAAAGTCCTCTCGTCAAAATTGTTCTTTGTGCAGTTTTCTTTTATTTTCCTAAGATTATAAGATTTTTTGAGGCTTGCTTTCAAAAAAATTTAAATTTTGTGAAACTCTAAAATATCTGAAATCCGTAAGATTTTTCAAATTAGCCGAGATATGAAGATAGAATGAAAATGTCTATAAAGATACTTTCTTTTAAAGGCCATATATCTTATATTATATTTGTAAGAATAAAGCTAAGTTCCCGGAGAACCGTTGCACCGTTCGGGAGGGGCCTGGTACCGTTCGATCGGGATCGGCTCCAATGCTTGGGGAAAAATATAAGTTTTTCCTTACGGACCCCGCGTCCCTTTTTAAAATGCTAAAAACTTTTCTCTAAAAAAGTTGTGCGAGTGCGAAAAGGATGCGAATCAGTTCGTTTTGCAAGGGTGGGAGAGAGAAGCGAGATTTTGTAGTCCTTTTTTAAATGCATACGTGCGGAAGAGCATACGATTTTGTACGCGTGTGAGCGAGAAACGTGATGCTCTGAAAATTTTTTTTTTTTAATTCGATCGCACGATTTGACGTTACCATGGCGATGTTCATCATATGTTTTTCTCGCGGGAGGAACCGTTCGGGTAGACGCATTTTAATAGCGACTTAATGATATCGATGTATAGCTTCGACTTTTTATCCATGTATTTTCGTAGATATACTCAATAGGACAGTCACAGTGCTGCTAGCTGTGTCGAGAAATATACAGTCACTTCAGACTTAATAAAAAAATTTTTTCTTTTATGTTAAAAAAACGACAGCACTGTACAGTCTTCGATTGATGATAGCTTGACGCGGTTGATCGCTTCGTGATGTATAGAGCTTCGATATTTTTCATATGTTTCATACGCAAATTTACAGAATAGTACAATCAACGAGTGATGACTTGATGAGATCGGTGCATTGATTCGATACCTCGAATATAACCCTGCAAATTTGAGCTAGGTTTCGAGAATTTAAAAGAAACTAAATGATTAGGGACATTAGGGTTAATATTGATAAGTTGAGACGGTGGTTAATTTTTTTTTATTAAAAAAAACTGTCAAATATTACTGAGTTAAGTAAATAATTGGCTTCCTGTTGTAAATGCGTTGTTTACTTTTAAAAGTGCAAGTGATTCATCCAAGAATACTACTTACTAACGAACCAAGAAAATGGTTGCAATTTTTTTATTTTTAAGTTGGCGATTTGAGTTGTTTTCGTTTTAGTTCGCGTTTTTGGGAAGGTTATAATGTTTTTTAAAGGGCTGTTTTTTTCCCATTTAAACAAAAAAAAAAAAAAAAAAACAATTTTGATAGATCTCTTGACCCTTTAGTATGTAGTTTTTTTATGGTTCATTTGATTATATACCTGTTTTTTTAATCTTTATTTGTAAGAATAAAGCTAAGTTCCCGGAGAACCATTGCACCGTTCGGGGGGCCTGGTACCGTTCGATCGGGATCGGCTCCAATGCTTCGGGAAAATTATAAGTTTTTCCTTACGGGCCCCGCGTCTTTTTTTAAAAATGCTAAAAACTTTTCTCTAAAAAAGTTGTGCGAGTGCGAAAAGGATGCAAATCAGTTCGTTTTGCAAGGGTGAGAGAGAGAAGCGAGATTTTGTAGTCCTTTTTTAAATGCATACGTGCGGAAGAGCATACGATTTTGTACGCGTGTGAGCGAGAAACGTGATGCTCTGACAATTTTTTTTTTATTTCGATCGCACGATTTGACGTTACCATGGCGATGTTCATCATATTTTTTACTCGCGGGAGGAACCGTTCGGGTAGACCATTTTAATAGCGACTTAATGATATCGATGTATAGCTTCGATTTTTTATCCATGTATTTTCGTAGATATACTCAATGGGACAGTCACAGTGCTGCTAGCTGTGTCGAAAAATATACAGTCACTTCAGACTTAAAAAAAATTTGTATCTTTTATGTTAAAAATACGACAGCACTGTACAGTCTTCGATTGATGATGGCTTGACGCGGTTGCCATCGCTTCGTGATGTATAGAGCTTCGATATTTATCATATGTTTACGCAAATTTACAGAATAGTACAATAAACGAGTGATGACTTGATGAGATCGGTGCATTGATTCGATCCCTTTGAATATAACCCTGCAAATTTGAGCTAGGTTTCGAGAATTTATAAAGAAACTAAATGATTAGGGACATTAGGGTTAATATTGATAAGTTGAGACGGTGGTTATTTTTTTCTTATTAATAATAAACTGTCAAATATTACTGATTTAAAGTAAATAATTGGCTTCCTGTTGTAAATGCGTTGTTTATTTTAAAATGTGCAAGTGATTCATCCAAGAATACTACTTACTAACGAACCAAGAATATGGTTGCAGATTTTTTCTTTTTTAAGTTGGCGATTTGAGTTGTTTTCGTTTAGTTCGCGTTTTGGCAAGGTTATAATGTTTTTAAGGTCTTTTTTTTTCCGATTTAAAAAAAAAAAAAAAAAAGAAAAAAAAGTTTCGATAGATCTCTTGAGCCTTGAGTATGTAGTTTTTATGGTTCTTTTGATTATATACCTGTTTTTTTTAATCTGTGCAGAAAAATTAGTGGGCCAGTACGACGTTTATTTCGAAATAGACGGTTCTTTTAGTGATGACTTGGTGATGAGCGTTCCAAACAAAGAAAAACTGTCTTTCTTGCTCTAAAGAAACCCCCCATGTTGTACTGCTATACTAAAATTTTTTAAAAAAAATGTATTTAGAGACATCTTTTGTAAAATTTTTTTTGGCAGAAATGCATTCCTCAATTTAATGCGATTTTGCTATTAAATGCCGTAATACGAGGCCCTGTGTATACGAATCAGGACACTAGAAAGCAGTGGCGGCTCGCCAGGTAGGCAAGTGAGGCGACAGGGATCCATCACCTCACATTTTTTGAAGTTTGAGAAAGAAAAAAAAAAATTAAAAAAAAAAATCAAAAGGGTTTTAAAAAATTATTATTCCATCGTCCTTTCTTTCAATAGTCCAAAAAGTATGAATGGAACAAAAATTATCAAAAAAATTTATGTGAAAAGGGTTAAAAAAAAATCCTGTACACCCCTCATTTTCGTCGCCTCACCTCCACGAGCCGCCAGTGCTACAGAAAGAGGTGGGTATAACGGGATTGGAGGTCGCACGGGAGAGTGGTGAAAATAGAGTTTGAAACGCTATGCGAGTTTTGTCACAACCGATTGCGACCGATGAGTGCATTTATTGATGTAATTTTTGCCTAACCGTTTACTTCACACTAAAACTCTATGGTGAACTTGAGATGACCTTAGATGCTGAAACTGGGGCCAATAGACCCGTCGCGTCGCACGCTAAAATCGGCTGCCAGCAGTTGTTCACTGGTCATACTAACTTTAGCTTAGTGAAGTGGTCTGGAACAACTCTAAAAAGTAGGAATTTTATCATTGGGGGGGGGGGCGACATTTAAAAGGCCAATTCTCAAAAAAGATAAGCCAAAAACTCTAAAACGTACACCAAATGTGCCAAGGAATTTTTTAAAAAGTAGCCAAAAAACGGCAATTTGCTGCGAATCGATAGTCAAAAAGCGCTGAAAGAATGACCCCAAATAATGGGGGTGTATATAATGTGTATATGACCCCACGTCCAATAAGCTTAAAAAATTAAAATCTTAGATGAAGTTTGCTTGAATTTTAGAGCCAACCTATTTCAAAAAATTTTTGTCGTTAATAAAGGGCTGTTTGAAAAGGCATACTTTTCCCGCGCTAAGTTTCTCTTCCACTCTTCCATAGATTTTTGATTTACTGAAACGCAATGTCTTATACTCTTACATGTCAGTTCAACGAAAGGTTATTGTAGGTGTGCGATCTCGGTCATGCGTATTTGTTCGCTTATCCCGAACTTCTCATTTTATTGTGAATGCATCAGGTTTCTCACTCTCGCGCTGTCTCTTTCTCTCCTTTCCTTCTTTTCTCTGTTCAGTTCTAAATCGTGTAATCCACATGCGCTAATATGACGCATTCTAATGCGCCATTCTAGGGGTTTCGGCGTCTCCATGAGCGTCAAAAAAAATTGGCGGTTATGGATCGGGCCCTCTTGAGAACGACTACCCCTAAAATGTTTAAGTTTCATGTAAGGGGGTGGCGGCGGGGGTTATGCTATTTATGCCCTTCCAAATGATGACTCCTGTTTTCTAAACCTTTAGTGTACATGAGAAAATACCACTGTAGTGTAGTATTTCAGGAATAATAGAGTAAGTTTTTAGATTTCGTTCTTCGGAGCAAGATTAGATGGGCGAATAGCAAACGGAGTTAGGGAGTGGATGATATCGAGTCAAAGTCTAGCTTGAATAAACAAAAATCACGCGAAACGGAATGATGCTTGGCCGCGAAGCGGCCACCGGCCACTAGTTATAGTATATTGTTCAAAGCATGAATGAGAACCAAAGATGGTTGATTTCACCGTTTAAAAAAGTAAAATTACCTCTTTGCTGTGTTTAATTTACTATTTTAAATGGTAAAACTGGCAATGTTTAAGTTCCGTCTATCCATAGTTTTTACTCCCATTTTTTTATGTAAATACTTTAACTTGCGCACTTCTTTCAGTTTGAATCCTCCATTCGATTCATTTGAACACTTATATGTGTGTTAAGGACTGAGATAGAGTTTCTTTAAAAACTCATGAGGTTTTCTTACTATAGCTTGGTCATAAATAAATGGAATAGTTGAAAAGGGGAAAATAATAACAAACCTTTTTAGGGTTTCTTTTGAAACGGTATAAGATCCTTACCCAATACTCAGAATTAGATTCATCATACTTGTTCAGACAAAATATTCGAAAAAGTTTGAACTACGATAGTAGAAGGATATTACCTAACATGCTAAGTTGAGAAAATCAAAATTAAGAGACGAAATAAATTAGATTAAAATCATACGTTTACAATGAACTTGAATAAAAACGAGACCGGCAGAAAGGCGAATTAGAAGTAGATGACAAAATTGAAAATTAGATAGCGTTCTAGAATTCATTTCTTTATTGTCTCGATGCAGAACAGATTATGAATAGCAGTACTTTTCAATATACATAGATATACTGCAGCACAGGATAATGTAATCTATTTTGCACGAATGCAGTAAATGGATGAATTTCAAAACGCTATCTTAACCCTTAACTGCGTCCTGGCACCCCTTAAGCACATAATATATTTCCTCCATTTTGAACTCTTAAAGTTAAAATATCATATTTTTCTATGTCGTCATCCCTCCGGCACATATCAAGGAAAAGTTTCAATTTTTCACCGAAGTCTGAAAAAGCAAGGCCCACGATGGGCGCCATCTGAGCATTAGAAAACACATTTAACCGTTTGACCTTGATTTTCTCCCTATACTGACCCATGTTAAATTTAGTACTTTGCAGATCTCTTGGGCGCAAGAATTAATGCTGGGAATTTTTCGCTATTTTCCCCTTTAATTTTGAGTCAAAATCATTTGAAAAATCATGTTTTCGAACGAAAAAAAAAATCGCGCAGTAAAGGGTTAATGATAATGAACTTGAACTTCGGCTCGCACTCAGTGGTCCAGCCGTGTCAGAGGAAACTCGGATGCTGACTGATAAGGTAATAGTTAAAAAAGTTGTGCCTTCAACCCCCCCCCCCCCCTGATATATTTGGGTTTAAGGTTTTGACCTCCCTTAGAAAATATTCTGCTGGCGCCCATGATTTCTTTGTGCTGATAGAACTACTCATTCATGGAATGAATCATTTAAAAAACAACAACAAAACATACCATCAACAACAGCCAACATCACAAGAAAACAAAAAAACAAAAAACAAAATAACTGCATCAGCAAAACCAGCGACGAAATTAAAAAGAAAAGAAATAAAGGAACCGAAACACTGTGATTTGAAAACTACTTTTACTTAACACGCTGTAAATTTCAAACTGCTTTTCAGCTTGGTTTAGTTTTCCGAGCGGATCCACCCGGCTACAATCTGCACTTGTCAGTGGGGATCGTTACCCCGCGCCGTGCAAACGTGCAACATGCAATCCTCCACGCACAGCAGCATCGCAGTGAGCAGTGAGCTCCGGAACCCTCAGCCTCGCCCTTATCCTAGCACCCACTCGATTGGACCTTGCGTTGAGCCGCGCTTAAAAGTGGTTTCAAAACTTTAGTGAAAACTGTTTCAATCTGCGAAAAACTGTCGGGGGTTGGTGGGAGTCGTGAAGTTGGGGAGGGGGTGAGGGTGCTTGCTACGCGCGGATGGAGAGAAAAAAAAACACACTCACACACACTCTTACTAACACACTAAAGCCTATTTTATGAAGCTAAAATATGCTTCTTCTCCACGCCCGAGCCGGAAAAGTTCTTTCCTCGAACTCGCATCTTAAAGTGAATTCACAGAGTTGCCACATTTCATATTAAAATCCACATGTTTTGCGTTGGTTTAATTTGAACATGTGTACGACTCGGCAGCATTGTGAATACAAGTTGATTCAAGTTCGCGCTTACCAACTTTTACGAGAGCCAAGTTAAAGCTTGACGCGACCGGCCCGGCACAGTAAGAACTTTGACGGTTGCCAGCTCTCGGGAAATAGCTGGGGTAGAAACTCCAGTAATACTGTCGTGATGAAGTCATTAAAAAATTGAGGAAAGGTTGTATGAGCATTCCGGAGAAAAAATGCATTTCTGAAAAAATAAAAATAAACATTAAAAGCGTTGAATATGCTTAAAATTTATGTAAGGTTTTCTTAACTGCACTACTCGGTAAAATTTTTATTTCCGAAAGCTTCAAGTACAGCTGAATGAAATGGTCGAATTTTCAGTAGGTAGCTAAACGTTTTATCTTAAGATCATTTTAAGATCACGATTTTCTGAGGAAAATTGTATTTTTTATGAGGAAAATTGACATAAGTTTCGTGAAGAGCATAAAGTTTGATTGTAAATTTAGAGAGGTCAACAAAACTTTGCCTCATTTTTTAAAGTTGTCTTGGCAAACTTTCATACCATTCTCAACCTAAATATGACTTAAATTTTGTATCCAATGTATTCAATCTTCAACTTTTATTTTCCCCCGCCTTCTGCCTTGCCGTGAGGAAGGAACATAAAAAATCATAAAAATTCAAAACACATTTTAATTATTTTTCACGAAACTGTCTTAAAGTTTTCGTAACAGCCATGGCGACGTGATAAATAAATTTAGGTGAAAAAGAATAGATTTTACCAAAAAATAATTTTGGGCAACTTACCTTTGAATACACTGTATCCTATATTATGTGAACTGTAAAGGCTTTACGTATAATTTTTATGAGAAACTTTCAATTAGGGTCGCAAATGAATCTCCTGAAAATTCAGAAGATTAATTTATTGTTTCATTTATAAATCGAAACAAAAAAAACCAGAGGCTGTGGTGGGACTCGTCAGAACACTGCAACAAAATTGAATAATAAATACAAATTAAATCAGTTAAGAAAAGTAAATAAATATTAAATATTAATTGAATGAAGCAGATAAAATAAATTACAAAAATTAAAAAAATTACAATCATTACAAAAAGTTCGAAAATGAAAAAAATTATATAAATTAAATAAACTAAAAAATAAAAACATTAAATTAAGGCACATCGATCCATCGCAATTCACAAGCACTTTGTGCCATCACTGCCTTATTCCAACACAGATTTTCTGAGAAGAAATGGCAACTACGCTCCGTCGAAAACTTTCTTTTATTCCTGCTTCACGTCAGGAAATTTATTTAACAAAATAAACCTGCATATTTTAAATTATTTAGAGAAGGCGGGAGAGGGGTTAAGGGATGAAATATCGTATTCTGCCGAGAAAATAGTTGCAAATGTTCAATTCAAACGAAACAAATGGGTTTCACACCCTATAAACCATTTTTTCTTCTTTATACCCTCGAAAGTTATAAACATTTACCGTGCAGGGGGAAAGGGCGAAGGAAAAGGACGAAAGACATTTTGCGGGGATGATTTTAATTTCAAAGATTCTCAGTGCATCCAAGTTGGGGCGTTCAATGAACTTGATAATCCTCCTGTAGGGGGGTCGAGCTCGAGGAGGGGCGGAGGTCTTACAAGAAGGGTAGAGGTCGTCTCAGAAGTGCAGGCGCACCTATACTGATACTCTTTGGAATTCTTCAACATTATTTCTCATGTTAAAGAATGAAAATTAATGGATCTGAATCCGAGCGCTGGTTTGACATTCAGGAACACTTTAAAATAAAAATTTTAAAGCAGGAGGCAAGTTTTGTTTTGGTTTGGAGGAATGAAAATTGAAAATTCGCCAAAGATTATGGTTTAGGTGCGCCTACGCTTCTGAAACGAGCTCTAGTCAATGATCTGAATTGCTGAGAAACATAAATTGACCTTAATTTCGGGTTACTGCGCAGTCCATTTGTTTCCTCGAACTATATAGAAGTAGCTGATTCAATATACCGTAAGAGCTGACCATATAACAGATTTGAGTAGATCTACTCAAAAATATGGTGAAGTCAACCTTTATTTTTAGTTATTTGAGAAAACCTCAACACCCCACCCCCTCCCACTCCGGAGTACGAAAGTTTGCATTTCTAAAATAACATGGCGAGAGGATGAGGTTTTTTTCATCCCCAACTGAAACCTCAGTTCATTTTATCATCATCCTTGTCAAATAACATCCTTGAAAAAGGTTTTGTTCCCAAATCTTATCCAGTAAAGCGATAGTGGCAACCTTGATTTTGGTGACTGTTTAAAAAAGGGGGGCTCAAAAGCACGAGTGGCGGGGTGGAAGGTCAGGTCAGAGGGTGGGACGGGGGAGGAAAAAAATAAGACCATTCCTAAGCCTTTGAATGATTAAAAGTTGGACATAGGATACCGAGAGAGCGAAACGGAGGAGTGCGAAGCGCGTGAAGAGAGCGCTCTCTAATAACCTGGTCGTATGAAAGAGAGAGAGAGAGAGAGAGAGAGAGAGAGAGAGAGAGAGAGAGAGAGAGAGAGAGAGAGAGAGAGAGAGAGAGAGAGAGAGAGAGAGAGAGAGAGATGAGGGATAGGGGTGGGTGGTGGTGGCAGAGAACAGGGAAATGTGCAGGTTGGTTACCGGTTAGGCGTTAACCTCCCTTCTGACAGCCCCTCCCCCTCCCCCTCCCCCCCCCCCTCCCCCCCCCCCCCCCCCCCCCTCGCCATTACCCGTCCACCGTTTTCCAGCGCTATCACCGTAGTGCTTAATCCTCTATTTTCTTTCTCTCTCATTCCTTCTTAAATATCCTACCTCCCTTCCTCTCTCTCTCCTCTCTCTCTCTCTCTCTCTCTCTCTCTCTCTCTCTCTCTCTCTCTCTCTCCTTTCTCTCTCTCTCTCTCCCTTTCTCTCTCTCTCACTCTCTCACTCTCTCTACCTTAACTTAACGAATGAGTGATTATTGTTCTATTTTAGATTCCAGATTATCCCTTCTCGCCCCCCTGCCGCGCCTCGCACTAGTCCCTGCACACTGTCCACCCCCAGCCCCCTCCCGACGGCTGACGCAAGGAACATTATCATTAACACAGTGTTTTTCCTCCGCGAGAATATGAATGCATTTTACAAGCTAGATTGCGCGACGCGACGAAGAGGATCGCGCTCAGTGGGACAAACGCAGAGATTGGGGTGAATAATCATGGTTACCATTTTTATTTTATTTGTCCGAGGTAGCGATTCTTACAGGAAGATTCATTAGAATTGGGTGGATTCACCTCAAAAATGTCTATTATAGTCCCGAAAGAATCTTTAAAAGCGTAAATCGATGTCGATCAACAAAATCAAAGTGAAAGATTACACAGTTATAGAAACTCTACGGCACTGCAATCTTTGCAGTGGACCAAAACACAACACCGGTGCTCAGAATTTAACTAATTGTGAAAAAAACGCATCCAATATGGATGTCGCCCTTGATTTCATCTGTCTTATTTCTGTATACGTACGTACAGGGATTCTAGGGTAAACCAGCTCTCAAGTAAATCGTATTTTTGTCCTCTCTCAACTTCCTAGCTGCAACCAAGGCATTCATTTGCTTGCCTTTTAATCCTTTCAGGGCTAGTGGAACACGTGGTGTTCCGCTTAGTTTAACATGGGATTAATGGAATTTAACCAGTGGCGTAGCGTGCAATTGGCAACATTGTACTGTGTCCATTTAAACACATGTAAAGGGTCGAATGCGAAGGTGTTCACCGAACACCCAATAGTTCGATCTTTTTCACAGGTTTAAATGGACGAACTGCAACGTTGCCAAATTGCACGCTACGCCACTAAACTTAACGCATTGAATGGACATTATCAAATTGTGCTCCGCCGCTCCTCCCCCACCGCAGAGTATAAATAATTAATAATGAGAATTTAGAGTTTTTTATGAGCCTAATGAACAGTAACTTTTGTTGATAATGTAGTCAGGTTATTTTCCATGGGTTTCTACCTAACTAATTAATTAAAATTAACAAAGAAATATATCAATTTTACAACTCGAAATTAAAAGTTACTTTTAACGGAATGTCGTTATAATGATGGTGATGCTTTATTTTGGCAATCGTCGTGCCCAGAAAGATACCTACCCAATCCATGTCACATAAATATTTATTCTATTTATTTCTATTTTATGTATTCCATCCTTTTTGTCTTCACCCTTCGCTCCTCATTCCTCACTCCTACCTCCTATACTAACTCTACTGAGCTGTAATAGATATACTAGTAATCTTCGAACGGAACAAGCCAAAAGCTCGCAGCAGCTGGACAGATAGATATAGTCACGACTAATCCGAGACTGTTCTTGTGCACTATGCGCCATGCTAATCCTGTGTACAGTGTGTCTTGAAAATCGTCTCACCGACCAAACTATGATGGAATGGAGCTCTTGCAAGGTTTTGCTGTAGGCACATGGACTATTGATTCTATACAGGGTGTCAATTAAAAAAGGAGCCAGGCCGAATATCTCGAGAACGACTCCGACATTTGAAAAACGCTGAAACTCGTGTTTGATTATTTTTAGTTGGACATCTTTTAAGGGGATCACCGATTTGGGGGCCCTCTCTTGGGGGCCCCCAGGGGGGGTAGGACCTCCCTAAACCCACTACTTCAAATAAGGACCCCAATTATTTTTTTGATATTCGAAAAGAAGGTAAAATTCTAAAACTTAGAAATAGGGCATGGGGCTCTTGCAAACTTTTGCTATAAGCACATGAATAGCAAATCTTCATTCTACAAACCAGCGAAAATCACAAAAATCACACTAAAAAAGTCTAATATTCAGTAATAAGCCTAGAAAGCAGCTGCAATAGCAAGATCGTAATTGCAGAGCTACTCAGGTATCATGTCACTTTCTCTCACACAAAGAATTGTCTCAAATTAGAAAGTAATAAACCTAGAAAGAAACTGCGTAATAGCAAGATTGTAATTGCATAGCTACTCAGGTATCACGAGAGATTCCTGTATAATTTGTCAATTTCTCTACGAAAATCAGAAGATACGTCTCAAATTAGATAGGAATCTCCCACGATACTTACTTAGCTCCGCCATTAAGCCCAATTCCGCGAGTGGACTTTGTGATCTTTTCATGCAATCATTCTTCATTTTTACGTGGTTTCTGACTTCTGAGCAATAAGAACGAAATATTCAATCTTGAAGTAAAAGTTTGCAAGAGCTCCATTATTGTAAGGGTTAAAATACTTCTGAGTCATCCTGTACTGTATAGATGGGGTTTTCCTTCGGTGCTCTGAGAACAATAAGTCGTCCGAAGGTGTACAGAATATACATCTATGTTCATACATTGCACACCATTGCTGCAGTTATACCGCTTTTTTTTTGCATACAACTAAATTAAGCATCGTTCTCAGCCCGCGAGCAGAGGCAAACATAGACTCGTATAAGTCGCAAACGGTACTATCGAGCCAAACCAGTGTGGGTGCGATGTATGGAGAGGGCTTGGGTGAGAGGGTGGTAATGAGGAGATGGGGGAGGGGGGAGGGGGGCTGTCAGCGGCGTTGTTGATAAAATAGCGTGCTTACTGGTTGTAAAATAACGCCGTGGTAAAGGAGAAACTCCGAAACAACGCGCACGATCGATTCAAAAACCAGTGGCGGTTCGTGAATTGCGATGTATCGATGTAGGTTCTATTTAAACCTGCTATGGAAAGAGCCGATCTTCAGTGAGTTGAGTTCAATGGGGCTCTTGTAAACTTTTGCCATTAGGAAATAAATGATCCAATCTGATGTAATGTCCATCGAAAATCCATCGACTGTTTTCCGTCCGATGAGCTCTGGTTCCAAACAAACTCTCTTTTCCCTTTAATGGGGCTCTTGCAAGCTTTTGCTGTAAGGGAATGAATACTCCATTCTGATGTAAACACCGCAGTGAAAGTCACGAAAATCACACCGGAAAAGTCTAAAATTCAGTAATAAACGCACAAAACTGCTTCAACGGCAAGATCGGAAAGGCACTTCAACGCAGGTATCATGGGAGATTCCTGTCTAATCTGTCACTTTCTCTACGGAAAAACAGAGATATGTCTTATTTTGAATAGGAATCTCCCATAATAACTGCGTTTTTTCCCCCACTATGCCCGATTCTGAGAGTGAATTTCGTGATTTTTCTGTTTACTCATCGTCATTTTTACAGGTTTTTATGCAAGATCAACTCATCAATTCCACGGAGCAAAAGTTTGTAAGATCCCCATTGAAACTTTAACGAATTGATTCTTTTGATGGATTAAAATGTGAGGAACAAGCAATGTATGGTTGTAGTATCTATTCGAACCTCCAGTGGCGAGGCGAGCAATTAGGCAACGTTCCTATTTTCCATTTAAAAACATTGGAAAGGTCGAATTGTCTGGTGATCGCCGATGACTGAAGTGTTCGATTTTTATGCGGTGAGTTTTAATGGAGAAAATACAATGTTGCCAAATTTCACGCCTCGCCACTGTCGAACTTGTAGAAAATAATCTATCTTCGGTGAATTAAATTGAAAATGTAACAAAATTTATTCTGATTGATGGAAAAAAATATGAGGAACACGATGATCGATTCTTTATGAGCTGTCACCAATGGTATAGTGCTCTGGTGGATTACGATGTAACGATATCGCTCTGCAACTCTGGTAAGCAACTCTGTTTGCTTGAAGGGACGCATCGCAATGAAGTAGGGGACTACACTAATTATAGTTGTCAAAGTTGATGCATAAATTATTAATACTTCAATTAGTATGTACGTCTGTAATGTTTTTACTGGATGCTAATCATAGCATTTTTTCAAAGTAGATGATTCAGCCTAATTTTATCTTGAGTATTCACCATAAGGTTTCTCTGTACAGTAAAGCCTTTAATGAAAACATAGCAGGAATTGCTTTTATTGACATTAATTGTAATTGTTTAATTTTCAGATCCAAATCGGCCAATACTGTGTCTAAAAATTCAGATATTGAAAGGAATGACTCTATTTCGTCTCTATCAATATGTAGACATTTATTAAGTACCTTCTTTTACCTTTCATCACCATATTCCACCAACGAAACCATGGCCTATCCATCTTTTCTTTCTCATTTTATTAAATTATAAATAGAATCTTTTACATCCATTCAACGCAGAATCATTTAAACTTCAAATACTCTATAATCAGTGATTTCATCCAAATTTTCATTATTGAATCATTCATGTATATTATAAATCTATTTATTCAATTCATATGTTAGTTACAAACTACAATGTCTCCGTAAGAATGGCTGATGCATTTCAAACAACTGTAATCCACAAATGAACAAAACACTGAACCAATTGTAATGTGTCACTGCAAAAACAACGACTCGAAAATATTTTTTTTCAAATATACGTCTCAAATGCATATACATTGTCATATTTTCTTAATCAAAGCTCCAACAGCACTTCCTGTACCTTAAATAATATACAATAAATTGACAAATCTTCTCCCATGAACTACATTACAATAAATATATTTAAACCATGTATGGGTAAGCCTTTATGCAAAACTTATTTCTGCAAAACCCAGCAGAGTAGAAGACCAAATGAAACAACTTATGCGCAGATTTTCATGTTTACAATTCACAGGCACGCTTTTCCAATACATGCAATGTATCGGAGCTTCCCTGCTTGTTTTTTCTCCTTTCTTTGTGCTACTGTTTGTCACGCGTTTTTAGGGCCGAAAGACCAAATTTCGCCGCCCAATCATTTGTTTCTTGACCTGACAAATTCACCGAGCCGTTGTAGCACCGTCCACTGTTTATAGTTTTATCAATTTTGTGATTAATTACTCTTCCAAATAGATTTTGCCCACTTTCTCGTTCTGTAAGGTAACATTTTTTTTTTAAATGGGTAACAGAGAATAGAGTGTACAAAACAATAAATAATTCAAGATGTAGGTTGTAAGAAATACGTAAAAATGGAAGAACTAGCTCAGGATAAGAACTGGTGGAGAAAGGCATCAAACTAGTCGATAGACTGATTTCTAAAAAATAAATAGTTACCTCTATTCTTTAAGAAGCAATCATATTAATTATTCAATTAAGTTGATTAATTTTCTACAAAACTCTTCTCATTCCTGATTTCGAACTAAAAATTGAAATAATAAAAAGTAAACTCTTGAATAACAAAAGATTTGACAGTATATCGATAGCGATAATATCACTATTATGATGTCATTGCTTGACTGCGGTAAAATCGTCTCAAAATATGTGGGTGTAATACCAGAAACCTGTGGTAACGTGTTAAATAATAAGTAATGGGTTTACCGCTTAATGGAATAACACGAGAGAGATTTATTCAGACTATAGGCGTATAAATCAAGGAGATACGCCGCGGCGTATCTCGGCGTATCTCAACGCGGTCAATCAGACAATCTGGCGTAAGTCATTTTTGCTCAAATAAATACCCGCATAATCTTTATTTTTCAAGATTTTGGAATTTTGACAAAATATTCTCAATTTAGAGGCTTTGATGAACATTTGTGTACCAACAAAGTTTTTCTACCTTTGATAGAACTGAATCCATAAGCTGACGAATTTTGCTAATTTTGTTTTCGCTCTCCTGAAAAGTTGCAAAAATCGACTTACGCCTATGCGTCAGATGGACGACGATATAATACTCTCGAGTAATACATATAGGCGCGGCTTTCGGGAGACGCACTCAAAGATGAGGGAAGACAGTGGCGTAGCGTGCAATTTGGCAACTGTGCAATTCGTCCATTTAAACCCACGAAAATGATCGAAATATTGGGTGTTCGGTGAACACTTTCGCGTTCGACCTTTTAAATTGGTTTAAATGGACACATTGCAACGTTGACAAATTGCACGATATACGCCACTGAGGGAAGACTTGAAAGTGGTGACTTGCGAAGAGCAGTTGGTTAGCAGCGAGTCAATACTCTTACTGTCAACTACTCACAGATGTGTTTTGATGTATTTCGGAAGACGGGTTAAGCAAGATCGCCTCCCCATGTGCCTATTAACTTACGTTGATTATGGATCACTTTCTCTCTCCTAGCCCATTTAAACGCATGTGTTAGAAAAGGGTGGATATAGGGGGTGTTCAAGTGACTTCAGCCCCGCTTTCTGTCCTTTTCTAACACATGCGTTCGGAAACGATGAACATGCACGATACTCAAAATAAGTAAACTCTATCTCAGATTAATGGGAGTTCTTAAGCTTCTTCAAGCCCCCCCCCCCTAAAGCCCCCCCAAAGCCCCTCCAAAGCCCCCCAAGCCCCACCACAAATACGCCGACGGTAACACATATTTTTCCACTCACTTTACTTGAACTATAGTGTGTGTGTGTGTACCGCTTGTTGCCTAGACGACTTTTCGCAGGCGCATCTGCTAGTACACACTTCTAACGTCGACGGCACGGCGCGGCGGCGCGGCGGTTACAGTCGTCCTCGACTTGAATCCTCGTCCTCGCTGCAAAAGTGGGATAATTCAATCAATCCATCAGAGGATTGAGGTGTAGATACGGGAGGAGTGGGGAGGGGGAGGGGGCGGGGGGAGGGGGAGTGAGAGGGGGGCGTCAAGTAAAGTGACGGACGGACGGGTATAGTAAGTCAATTTTTCCAAGTTGGCTTCCCAAAAAAAAAAAAAAAAAAAAAAAAAAAAAAAAAAAAAAAAAAAAATATGTCACTCGACTTGTTATACAAACTATCGGTTCAAGTAATCACATAAGTTGTTTGTTTGAGAGTATCGGAGAGGGAGGCGGAGCCGGGTTCCGACCGAAGAGTGAGACGGTGGCATGAGGGAGGGGGGACGGAGTTAGTCGAAGGAGGGGGAGGGGGACTGGGGAGGTTCGAGGCGACCGCTACTCAACAACTCGACGCGGCCACAAATTTTCCTATAGCTCCGCGATCTATATGCAGCCCGCATAACAACTTACCTCCAGCAACGGGCGACTCCTCGGCTCGCGCGCTCCGTTCCCCGTATAGTTCCCCTTGTCCGTTCCGGGTTTTCGGTTCTTGTTGTCGTCACTCGCGTATAATATAGCTATAGAGTCGCGCCTCGCCTCGCCTCGCCTGCCTTTCGGCAAGGAACTGTTGACGACAAAGAGATGAGCGTCGTCGCGAGGAAGGAGGCACGGGTGGGGGATATGGGGGGGGGAGTGGCTGAAGGGGGTCGAGGAAACCTCGGGAACGGTGAAATACCGAGTTAATATGTTATGCGGGTCATCTACCAATCCCGGGAATCACGTACACACTCGACGGTCGGCGGGCGACGCTCTCTCTATACTTTTTGACAACGGGCGGCTCGACGCGTTGAATTCGAAAACGGTTCCCAATCCGCACCTTCCTTGCCCCCCCCCCCCGCAATCTCTGAAACGCTTTCTACGCGTTCCTTTTCCTTGCGCGTTTGATTCATCAAAAGTACATTTGTTTATTACTTTATTAATACCCGAGGATTTGTTTTCGATCTAGTTTGTTTTTATTGGTGCCACGCAACAGGCCAAGAGTATATATATGGATACCTGGAGCATTGATATGGTCGTGGCCAGAAAATGTTGTTTCGGGAGAGACTTTCGATTTTGGGATATGTGAGTGTGTGTGTGTGTGTGTGTGTGTGTGTGAGTGTGTGTGTGTGTGTGCGTGGACGATGACCTTTGCCCTCTTCTCAGTCGGGGTCACCGCTACTCAACGTACTAGCGGGGAAAAAGATACCTATGGCCACGGTATGCAACACGCAACACACTTTTATACGTACGTACATATAATGGTATAACATGCATTGCGTATTGCATACCCTGGCCAGGTTTCTTTGTCCCTGCTAGCACAACTTGATGAGAATCCGTGAGTATAGTGCCAGTGGTGGAAAATTCCTTAGAACTTATGAAATTATTCCTGAGCTTGCGTTTTGCGGATTTGCAAAGGCACAGTGTATAATCCATCGGTGATTCATTCGGTTGAAACAAAGATTATTTACATCAATGGAGCCGTTGCAAACGTTTACTACAGGCTTATTAATAGTCGGTTTGCGGATGTAAACCCCTGCAAAAATGACGAAAAGCGTACTAAGAAACTACGGAATCCACTCCTAGTTTTAAATAATCCTTCCAAACACAATAGTTTAGTGGCAGTGATGGCATGGTAAACCTAGAGGTTCCCTCAGTAGCGGCTCGTGCAATCTGGCAACAGTGCTATTTTGCCATTTAAATCTGTTCTAAAAGATCGATTCCAGGTGAGACACAGCGCCTCACCAAAGAATCGATTATTTTACATAGGTTTAAATGGAGGGAGTCCATGGTTGCCACATTGCACGAGCCGCTACTGGATTCCCTGTATTTAGAGAGTTAAGACTAGAGTCCATCTGTAGAGAGTTAAAGACAAGTGAAATCATGGGCGCCGCCATTAGATGCGATTTCGCACATTTATTGTTTACATTCTGATCATGAGAGCCGTTGTTGTGTTTTGGTCCATCGCAAACATTACAGAGCCGCTGAGTTTCTAACGATGTAATCCTTCACTGCTTTTGTTGATCGACATCTATTTACGCTTTGAAAGATTCTTATGGAAATTTTTAGACATTTTGAGGAGTATCATGATTAAAATTAACAGATTCATAGAAAATTAACTCTTTATCACTAAAACAGCGTTGGTAAACAACTGCGATTGTAAAACAAAAGAGCCAAATCGCATCCAATGATGGCGTCCGTAGAGACTAAAACTCATCGACCAATTAGAAGTTGACTACCCTCGTCCCTCTTGTCTTAACTCTCTACATATAGGGACTCTAGTTAAGACAAGTGAAACCATGGGCGCCGCCATTGGATGCATTTTTTTTGCACTTTGTTTACATTCTGAAGACCATTCTTGTGTTTTTGTCCAATGCAAATATTACAGAGCCGGAAAATTTCTAACGGTGTAATCTTTCACTGCTTTTGTTTATCGGCATCTACGTTTGCTTTTAAAAATTTTTTTGGGCATTATAGACTATTTTGAGGTGCATCATGATTAAAATCAACAAAATCATCGACAATTAACTCATCTTTCAACCTTAAAATGCCTTTGGACCCCTTCTGTTGTAAACAAATGTGTGAAAATCCGCATCCAATGGTGGCATCCGTATACAGAGAAAAAGAATTCGGTAAAATTTGATCACTGAAGTTTACGGTTAGAGGAACCGAATATGTTTGGTCCTGATACCAAATGCTTCATTAGTAATACTGAGTATTAGGTAGAGGCAGAATTTGGGTTTTACTTATCGATTTTTTCGGTACTTACGACGGAACATTTTGGTTTATTCAACCGAAAATGTCGGTGATCAAAATAAGTCGAATTTTCAGTTCTAAGAACCGAAGCATTTTTCTCTGTGTAGAGCCTAAAACTCAAGACCAATTTCCCCATTGCAATATGACAACGATGGAGGTCAAAGCAAGAGAAAAAATGGCGCAAATAGAGAAAGAGAGGTGAAGCTTGAAGGGGAAAAAAACTGGAAAAAGAAAATAAAAGAAAAGGAAAAAATGAAGAATCTTTGAAGAGAGAGCTGAGTACGAAGGATGCGAAACCTTGTTAACTTTACCCCCTAAACTCTCATTTAAGTAATTTTCTCAGAAATTAAAACTTTTTCTGACAAATTTGGACCATCGCTTGGAGTCTGGCGGGCAGGCTAGCAGCTCCACGCGCGAGCTCGCGTTACACAGTGGGTTGAGGTATAGATTTTTCTGGACACGAGATATTTTGGATTTTTTTTTTTTTTTCAACAGAATTTTTTATGCTTTTACAAATCATATTTTCTTGCACGAAAGCATGCAATTCATTTTAGTCTAACTCATTGACTTACTTTGACGGAATATCACGTCACACATGTACTGGGCCATATCTACTTTGACGTAACATTGCGTCGAACTACAAGTGCTAAAAAATAAAAACAAAACAAAAATCGCAAAAAACAGACAAAAAAAAAAATTAAAAAAAAAAGAAAAATTAAATTTAAATGAGAAAGTAAATTAATAAGAATTTAAAAAAATATATAGAAATACATATATATTTAAAAATAGTCAGTCAATAAGTTGAGGTGAAAAATGAATAATTTACCTCTTTCTTAACGAGTTCTTGCCATTTATTTTTCAAAGTCAAATCTCGATTGTGATTTTTGAAAAAGATGTTCGGAACGAGTCATCATCAGTCTCACGGTGCGTCGGTAGAATATTCTCATTTTTCAAAACTTAAAGGGCTGAAAATATAATGTAAAAGATATCCGTTACATAAATTTAATTTAAGAAGCTTCCGCGAGGTACCGCATTAGTAAATTAATTTCGTCATTTTTTTATTTTATTTTTTTCTTTCCTTTTATTTTCCTTCTAAGAAGAATGTGCAGCCTTGACTTCAAAACACAGGCTCGTTGTCCGTGCTGTGGACCACAAAAATACATGTACTATAAGCACTGATCAGCGTTGTCAAATCAATAACAGAATTTTTTTTAAAAAAAAAAGACGTGAAAATTTTGCGATTTTCTTTTACCACCATATTTTTAATGGCTTGAAATTTACTTCCCAGAAAATTATTCTAACCTGTATGGCGGTCCGTGGGTTCGAAAATGGGGAAGAGCACATAAAAAAAAATGCAATATGACCTTTTTTTTTCTCTTTTAATTTTGCCTCTCACAGTTTTTGAGACCTTCACTAGATAAACTTGGGGGGAGGGGCTTGAGGTGTTACTATCTTTATTTTTCTATTTTTTGAGCCATTTTCCCTAAAAAATGGGGGGGGGGGTGTTTCAGCCCCAAAACTTCCCACTGATAACAGCAGGAAGCTGTTCACTTGATGATTTAAAATAATTTTATTTTGACTAGATAGACTTTTTGAAGAATAAAGTAAAGTTGTAATAGTTTTAGCGTGGAAAAAAAATAAAGTTTAAACACGAAACAAAACAAAAAACAAAACAACAAAAAAACCATAAAAACTACCATTTTATGACCATTCATTTTCATAGTCTTGGTTGTTGCAGTCGAATATAAGTGTAAATAAAATAAGTAAAATAGGCTACTATTCATCTTATTCGTATTAGCAAATTGTACAATTTTCATCCGTATATTACCGGCCTAAATAAATAGCAACAAAATTAGTTTAAAAATGCTGGAAACAATTTTTTGCATAGAGGAATAACAAAAGAATGTGAAGGATTTCAGTTATTTTTCTCAGGCTGTAAATATGAAGAAAACATTGGCCTTTCGTTCTCCCCAAACTCCTTATGGACTTAAATATTATTAAAAAATTAAATATTTTATTGACTGTGTTTTATTATATACGAGTACTGATATTCATATTGTTTTAAAGTTTAAGTTTTGCTTCGGATATTCAAACAGAGCCATGTGACGTGTCGTTGTTCGATAGCCTATTGCAACTGCAGGCTTCGTGTACATAAGATATTCATAATACGGAAAGTTTGTAAATAAATGTTGCAACACTGCTGCGCTAACGACGTCTGGTTCACCTCAACGGCAGAGTAATGAGAGGACCCAAATGAAAGTCCATTTTACTGCGAAAATATATTTCATTTTTCCAGACTTCAGACAAAATACCTTGCATTAAGAAGTAGACACTAGCCAGCAACTACAGGGTGTCTCGCGTTCAGAGAAAGTTAGAGATTGAGGCGGTGTTTGTTTATTGGTCCTTCGGTGGCCGGAAAATTTGTCTAACAATACTTGTTTGGTTCAATGACTCGGTAGGTCCAAATTAAAATTTCGTGTTCTGACAACAAACTGTCTAATGCGCCGTATAGAAAACTGATGTCTCGCAAGGAAATTGGTCCGATATTTTGTTTGACCGAGGAGGACCAAACAGGTCATACTTTTTTGGACATTTTTGCTTCATTCAAACTTTAAAAAGAAAATTTAAGTGAATGAAGAAATTTTACTCAAAAATTCTGTCAAAATTTTCACTTTTTTACTTTTTAGAAGCTCTTTTCTTTAGTATTTTTTTCGTTCTCACAGGAGCAGTTGCAAGGGTCTGAAATTTTGTGTTTTTTAAAAAGAAAATGATAGTACTTGATGAGATGAGAACAACGGTGTCTTTGGTTTTTCCTAGAAGTGCCCCGGTTTAGGAGATACACTCGCCGTGTAAAGTTGCAAAGATCGTGTGCGCAGTGACGTCACTACGCGGAATTCCCATTTAAAACAATGTATTTTGGGCCAAAATCTCATCTCCGGAACAATGGGACTTAATTAGAAACCAAGGCATCTTTCCCTGGTAAAAGTGTTCCATGAATTTCCATGACCAAAATTTCGTGGGTAATTATTATTTTTCCATAAAACTTCATGGAATTCCGTGGGGAAAATATTTTTTTTGCCGTTCGTGGGATTCCATAAGATTTTCCATGTAATTTCGTGGAAAAATAATAATTACCCACGGAAATATTTCTCACAGAATTTTGGTCACTATCCCTGACTATAACGCCGAACCACACCGTCATACACCGCGCATTTTCGCAGTCAACTCAATGTGATTTTTTTTTTGTTTAATTTCGCGCCAAAATTGGCAACATTGACCCAAGACTATTTTACCCATAGTGCAGTACTTAGGCTTTTTATGCAAAAAGCTGTGTGTACATGCGTACACGAGCGTCTTGCCGAAGGCGCAGATGGATCAGACTCAAAATAATTTCACTTTTTTTTAATATTTTATTTTATTTTAGTTTTTTATTTGTATTTTTATTTTTGGAAACAAGCAATCAAAACACGCACAAGAAATGGCATTACACATCAAGGATCTGTTATCTTGTCATGACATGGTCCGTTTGTTTGTTTGTTCAAAGGAGAACCCCCCCCCCCCCACTCCTCTTTCATCCTCTCACGTCCCTTAGCTCTCTCCCATCTCCTTGATCCGGCGCACAATGGATCGCAATATGTATTTTTCCAGACATGAAAAAGTTTTTGTTTTTCTGCTTCAAAAACATTTTCATGTTGTTATTTTCTCACAAAAACCTTGTTCTTTTGACTCATTTTAAACTCTGACACGAATCATTTTATACATTTTCATGTAAATTTGTTATTTTTTGTTTCGCGATCTTAATTTTTAATCGTAAAAGTAAGTCCGGGAAATTCCAGATTTTGTTTTCCATCCCACTGTGAGGCGACTCATCCAACTTTGAAGATTCTCTCACAAGCGCACGCTTGCACGCACACGGACAAACAATCGGACATTAAAAATAGGAATAGAAACAAAAGAGAGTGGGAGAGGAACACAAGAAGACGAAGAAGAAGAAGAAGAAAAATACTTCAATTGCGAATAATTAAAATATCCTCGTTATTATCGAGAATCACGATTATCAAACCAAACAAAACGAAACGAAATGCAGATTCTGAAGGAAAGGGTTGCGCGGGGGGCGGTAAGTTGGTCGTGGAACCAGGGGATTGGGGAGGGGGGGGGGGGGGGGGGCTAGAGAAACGAACCGCGAGAGTGAGAGAGGAGCGAACTCGCGCAAAGGGAAGGGAAAAACAGAACTCGAACTGGTTCCTATAGTCTGTTTAACACGGTCGGTTAAACAGGAGACGGATGGACGATCGGGTCCACTGCTGCCGGTTCTCCCCGCGTCGTTTTAAATAAAGTGCGCGAAATTTAAATTAGATGAATCGTGGATATAAAAGTTTAGGGATGGATCGGATTTCATGTCGAACGTTTTCTGGTGGACTAATTCCGCTCTCTTTTGGACTAGACGATGCTCGTGCGATTGGGCAACAATGCTTTTCCTCCATTTGATCCTATGTAAAACAATCGATTTGACAGTGAAGCAGCGCTTCACCGCAGCATTTGATTGTTTTACATTGAATCAAATGGCGGAAAAGTACTATTGCCGAATTAAACGAGCCGCCACTGGACGAGATAGCATGAATCGATTAATATTATAGGTTTAAACCAGAGCTGCCGTTTTGCCAGTGGCGAGGCGTGCGATTAGGCGACGTTCCTTTCCCCCCTTTAAACAAATTAGAAAGGTCGAAATGCCTGGTCATCGCCGATGACTGGTGCGTTCGACTTTTCTGGTGAATTTAAATGGAGAAAATACATTGTTGCCATATTTCACGCTTCGCCAATAAGTTTTGCGTATAATTAATAATGACATTTTTCAATCCACTGATGATTCCATCGGCTGAGAAAAAAGTACACACAATCAGTTCATTTCACTACCCGGCAAGAAAAATTGTGATTTGGACATAAAATCCATACATGTCTTTTCTCGCTGATCACCAACAAGCTACATAGCGATAGAGAGGCTGATACATGTTATAAGTCCTATCTCAATGCGTGACAGCATGGGCGATCTGAATATGGTTTGTTTGCCTCACTTTTTTTAAACCTTAAATCAAAAATTGCAATTAATCCAAAGGAAATCGGTTTTAAACGAAAATTCAAGCGTCTAAGAGTGGCTCTGTAGACATAGAATTCTAATACAACTATCCAGGTGAGATTAAAATTTTGATTTTTTCTGTCATGTGTCAGTTTCTTTATCGTGAAAATCCTTCCAGACAAAACTGTTATATCGATTTCTGAGTCCAGATAGCCACGCTAAAACCTTTGCACTTTTGTTTATAACCAATTTCAAATGTATTTAAGTAAACAGACCGAGCCTGAGTGGAAATGTCCATGAGAAATTTCGGTCATGGTGACCTATCCTTGAAGTTTCAATATCAAGTCCCCAGTGGTGGCGCGTGCAATCTGGCAACAACGGATTCCCTCCATTTAAACCTATGTAAAACAATCGATCTTCAGGAGGTGCAATGCATCCCCAAGTTGTCGATACTTTTGCATAGGTTTAAATGGCAAAAGAGCATAGTTGCAAAGTTGCACGAGCCGCATCTGCAAGTCCCACAAATCCTCTCTTATCGCTATGGCTCGTTGATACGATTGTATCCTGAACCAAGTACTATTAGCATCCATTACTATCTATTATCTAGTACTACTATCTGTAATCTTTTCTCAATCAGTGTAATCGTCGTTAAATTATTACATATCAGCAAGTTTTTTTAAAATCATCGATAACTTCATCGATTGAGAAAAGATTATAGATGCGATTATTTTCGTGCATTACAGTTATACAGGGTGGGGCAAAAGTCCGAGTACGGCCGATTATTTTTTGAACGGCTTTAGCTAGAGAAACGAGCTTTGGGGTGTGTTTCTAGACCAAAAAAAACTATCTTTTGACGGGGTCAAAATTTTGGTGGCCCACCAGAGGGGGGCTGTAGCCCCCCCAACTTTTTTTTTCAAATGGCAACCCCCCCTTTGTGATACATCATTTGAAAGGGCATAAAATTCTAAGACTTTTGGCGCAAACTAGAGGTCGATATCGTTTATCGTTTTCGATATATCGAAGTTCAAAGTTCGATTTCGACCCATTTTCAAAAAATCAGAACTCCCGTTTAAAAAGTCGGAATTGGAAAAACTAGGAGTCTAAAATACTCTAAAAAGCAAATTCTTTTCAGAAAAAAATACAGTTCTGCCATACATTTAGTCCAAATTTGGTTTTAGAGCCCCCCAACAGTGTTCTAAAAAATTGCCCCTTAGGGGGGCTATCTAAAAAATTCCGAGGCACGACCCCTATCGAGTGATACATCGCTCAAAAGGACACACTGAACTGAGCATTTTGGCGCAAACCACAGGTCGATATCGTTTTTAGTTTTCGATATATCGAAGTTGGACAACGGATGAAAATCCAACTTTGCCATTCGATAAATCGAAACTTAAAAACGATATCGACCTGCGGTTTGCGCCAAAATGGTCAGTTCAGTGTGTCCTTTTGAGCGATGTATCACTCGATATGGGTCGTGCCTCGGAATTTTTTAGATAGCCCCCTAAGGGCAATTTTTTAGAACACTGTTGGGGGGCTCTAAAACCAAATTTGGACTAAATGTATGGCAGAACTGTATTTTTTTCTGAAAAGAATTTGCTTTTTAGAGTATTTTAGACTCCTAGTTTTTCCAATTCCGACTTTTTAAATGGGAGTTCTGATTTTTTGAAAATGGGTCGAAATCGAACTTTGAACTTCGATATATCGAAAACGATAAACGATATCGACCTCTAGTTTGCGCTAAAAGTCTTAGAATTTTATGCCCTTTCAAATGATGTATCACAAAGGGGGGGTTGCCATTTGAAAAAAAAAAGTTGGGGGGGCTACAGCCCCCCTCTGGTGGGCCACCAAAATTTTGACCCCGTCAAAAGATAGTTTTTTTTGGTCTAGAAACACACCCCAAAGCTCGTTTCTCTAGCTAAAGCTGTTCAAAAAATAATCGGCCGTACTCGGACTTTTGCCCCACCCTGTATATATCGGACTGAACTGTGTAATATTTTCTCAACCGGTGGAGTAATCGATGAAAACCAAGGAGATTTGATTGACTCTCGTCTAGTCTCGTCCAAAAAAGCGGAGCCAGCTAACTGAAGTTTACGGCCTACTTACATTTTTTTTACCCATTTGAACGTATGAAAAATTATCAATTTTTCAGGTTGTCAGTGAATCTCATAAAGATCTATTAGTTTACGTAGGTTTAAATGGAGAGACTTTGCTCGTCATCGCTACATTGCACGATCCGCCACTGGTAGCAAACAAAAGGAGATTAAACTTTGTCTGATTAGTACCTTAAAAACTATACCTTTGTTTGGCGTTTTTTTTTGGGGGTTAAAAGTAAAATTGCTTAGACTCTCAGATTGAAATATTCTGAGTTTTTGGAAAAAGGTATATAATTCCTCGATTGGTTCTTTTTTTTTTTTTTTTTTTTTTTTTTTTTTTTTTTTTTTTTTTTTTTTTTTTTTTTTTAGTCACCCTTTATATTTATTGCTAAAAATACAGTCCATTTTTTTTTCTTATTCTGACAAAGTTAAAAAAATTGAGACAGAATCGCGATGGAGCAGAAATTTTCAAGGTATTTTGTTTCGATATTTGAGCTCTTACGACTATAGCAACAAGTCAATCATGATTTATACAAAGTAAATGCTCTCTTATCATGTCCAATTAGATCCAAAAGAACATATTTCCATCAGATTTCAATACCTCTTAAACCTTTCAAATTTTACAGGGTTTTGTGCAAAGATAGAAAAATCTGTGGCGTGGGTCCGTCCATCTGTCTGTGTGACAGTCGACTCGTATACTCACATAACTTTTGAATTGGTGATCCATTTGCATCCAGATTCTCCATAGATGATGTTTTCTAGATTTTCCTAACGGAGTTTTTTTTAAATTACCTTTCAAGTTACTTTTGGAAACTTTGAAGTTACTTTTAAAAAGGGTTCGGGGGTGTCCACCAGAATTTTAAAGAGGAGGGTCCGGGGGTTCCGCCCCCACAAATTTAAGGGTGGTAGGAGAGAGGGGGTATGGGGGTCTCCCCCGGATTATAATGGGTTGAAAAAGCATTTGTAGGGTATTTCCTGTTTATGTATAATATAGATTATTTTTTTACTTTTATGAAACAGAAAATTGTTTCGATGGAAATTATTTGAAATCTGGCAAATTTGGTCCGGGGATTCCGCCCCCACAAATTTAAGGTTGGTAGGAGAGAGGGGGTATGGGAGTCTCCCTCACCATATGGAAGGGGGTCTGGGGGTCTTCCCCGGATTAGAATTGTTTGAAAAAGTATTTGGGGGGTATTTCCTACCGTTTATGTAAACAGACAATTGTTTCGATGGAAATTATTTGAAATTTGGCAACGCCGGCAAGTCGGGCCGGGTCGGACTCGGAGAAGCGACCAACGCGACGCGGGGGAGGCGAAAAGCGGGGGGGGGGGGCCCTAGCGCGGCCGTGGTGGCGGCGGCGGGGGTGGTAATGGTGTGTGGAGATAGGGGGGGAGGGGGGCAACAGAGGTCAATGTAATGAGGTGGGTCTCATCGTGACCGATAACACAAAGGACTCACTTGATGTAAATACACGCTTTGTGACTTCTTGGTTCTTTGGGTTACAGGTCCCCCAGTGCTCCTCCCCCTTGGCCCTTGGGAGGCGTAAAGGGGGTCTCCCCCCTGACCTTCTCTCACTCTTGTCTCTTTTCTTTTCTGTCGTTTTTTGCCCCCCTCCCCGGAACTTCCCCTCCCCCCCTGCTCATCTATTCCTTGCGAGTTCTCTTTGGCCAAGGCGATTGCTATAGAGTTTAGAGTCGCCGTGGTTTTTCTCGGGCTGTATACAACTTTGTTTAGAATCCGCGCCCGTGAACGAACGCGCGTCGCGCACTAGATCAAAATATTGGTTTATTTGGATACATAGGAGCTGGCGTTTATCAGTTGAAAATGTTTCACGGTTAAAACCCTTTGAGGGGCAGTTGCTAGTACTACTAGCCACCTTATTTCATCATTTTCTGAGCTTCAAGGGCAGTGGCTAGTGCCTTAAGCCACCCACACTGGTTCATACCATTCTGGGATCATACTTTACCAATCTATGAACCTATTTAAATGGTTAGCAACACTAGCCTTTTCCCCCAAAAGCTCAGGAAATAAAAAATAAATTTGGTACCTAGGTGAAAAAAGACGTTGCCCCGCAAAGGGTCAATACATTTTAAAGTTGACACCGGTCGGACCGCAAACAAATGACAGCGCTTAGTTTCTGAAAACTATGTGTTAAAAGAAAAATTGCAACACTCTATGGTCGTCAGTCATTCACGCATAGACTGTTTTCCGTCCGATGAGCTCTGGTTCCAAACAAACTCTCTTTCCATAAACAAACTCTCTTTCCATATAATGGGGCTCTTGCAAGCGTTTGCTGTAAGGGAATGAATACTCTATTCTGATGTAAACACCGCAGTGAAAGTCACGAAAATCACACCGGAAAAGTCTAAAATTCAGTAATAAACGCACAAAACTGCTCTAACGGAAAGATCGAAATGACGCTTCAGCGCAGGTATCATGGGAGATCCCTGTCTAATTTGTCACTTCCTCTACGGAAACACAGAGATTTGTCTCAATTTAGATATAGGAATATCCCATGATACCTGCGTCGAACCGCCATTAAGCCCGATTCTGAGGGTGAATTTTGTGATATTTTAGTGTACTCATCGTCATTCTTACCGGTTTTTATGCAAAAATCAACTCTTCAATCCCCCGTAGCAAAAGTTTGCAAGAGACCCATTTCGCCTTTGGCACATTTTTGAACGGAAAACGGATGAACTCTGTTGTCCAGTACAATCTAACCGTAAAACATACAAAAAACCATATTAATAGTTTCAAAATAAACGTGAACCTATGTAGGAAGTTTGGGCAGAATTTTTATTCGTTACTTGATATTGAGTTTTCCTCGAAACTTTCCTAGTCTTGAAAAGTGCCACAAGAGTCACCAGTTGCGTAGGGTGCGATTAGGCAACGTTGTCTTGTGTCCATTAAAATCCATGTAAAAAGGTCGAATGTGAAGGTGTTCGCGGAAC
This sequence comes from Trialeurodes vaporariorum, assembly GCA_011764245.1. Taxonomy (NCBI): domain Eukaryota; kingdom Metazoa; phylum Arthropoda; class Insecta; order Hemiptera; family Aleyrodidae; genus Trialeurodes; species Trialeurodes vaporariorum. The sequence continues at coordinate 45,982,790 of VMOF01000379.1, forward strand.
ACCCAATAGTTCGATCTTTTCTATGGGTATAGATGGACAAATTACAATGTTGCCGAATTGCTCGCTACGCCCCTGGGTTTCACTGAATCCCTGAGAAATCTCTACTTTTGTATATACCTTGAAAAAACAGGGTCGCTAAATAACACTATAATCGCCACTGATCAAGATCCGATTCTTCAAATATGTCTCCGCTGAATTTTGCAAAAAAATATACACACCGAAACGTTTCTGAGGCGGAAATCACTTCATTTCGAGAAAACATCCATGTGACAACGATTTATAGGACGTACTCCAGTGGGGTAGCTTGCAATTTGACAACGTTGTCGTTTCTCCATTTAAATCCATTACAAATACCGAATTAGTGGGTGTTCGGTGAACACCCTCACCTTCGAACTTTTACATGGGTTTAAATAGGCAGAATACAACGTTGCCAAATTGCACGCTACACCACTGACGTACTCATGTACTGTATACTTTGCGCGAGTAGTCACCAGTAAAATTAGCTACAGCGATTGACTTAATGACCCAATGACGCCATCACTTATCAGATCACCAATTTTCGAAGCTACTCGTAAAAATGCATCGAGATACTGTTTACAATGTTTACATGTGCACTTGAGGAGAGTTCGCAGCTATAAGCAACCCATGTATAAGAACACTAAACAACAAAGAAGCAGTAGGTATACATACAAGTTATTATGGCGCCACGGCGGCGTATCATAATTGCACTGGCGGACAAAATTGTCCTTCTCTCTCTTTTCTCATAAGAACGCATGTGTTAGCAAAGGATAGAAAAGGGGGCGATAGTCACGTGACTGCCTCTACTCTGTCCTTTTCTGACACACGCGTTCTAAGAGAAAAGAGAGTGAGAGAGAGAGAGGAATTCCTGGACCCGCCGGTTGGATCATTGTTACGGTTTTTCTAACAGCTATTATCTCGAGTAAGTAATACGCATCGACCGCAGAACTTTTTTATGATTATTACTACTGAGCAGCTCCTCTCGCAAAAAGTTCTGTAAGATTTTTACAGATTAAGAACGGCTTTTAATGACAGAGTGCAACTGATCCATTACCGAGTGTGTGATTCAAATGGATCAAGCAGACAGTTGTTACATGAATATCACTTTTATGATGAGTCTGATAGAATCAGAGGCGCATCAAGGAACTTGTCATTCTTTCTCTCGCTTTGTCCCCGTAAGAATACATGTGTTAAAAAAGGATATGGAAGGAGGGAATGTCACGTCATTTCACGCCTCTACCGCCATCTCTTTTTAACACATGCATTTAAACGTGTTTAGAGAGAGAGAGAGAGAGAGAGAGAGAGAGAGAGAGAGAGAGAGAGAGAGAGAGAGAGAGAGAGAGAGAGAGAGAGAGAGAGAGAGAGAGAGAGAGAGAGAGAGAGAGACAAATTCCTCTCATCAGTGAGGCATCCAAGAACTTTCTTTCTCTCTCTTTGTACTCATTAGAATGAATGAGTTAGAAAATGAGAGAAGGAGAGATTTTACGTGCCCAGTGGCGGCGCGTGCAATCTGGCAACAACGTATTCTCTCCATTTAATCCTACGTTAAACAATCTATCTTCAGGAGGTACAATTGCACCCCCAAGATATCGATACTTTCGCATGGGTTTAAATGAAAAATTAGCATGGTTGCCAAATTGCACCTGCCGCAACGGCTTTAGCCGTTACTTCCATCTCCTTCTAACACATGCATTGTAATGGGCATACAAAGAGAGGAAGACAACAGACTCGTAGTGAGCTGCAAGTAAGGCAACTTTTGGTTTTTACTCAGGTTTCATAGGTGTGGAGATGCAATTTCGACCCATAATACATTATTTTAAATAAAAATTCCGCGTTGTGCCATCAAAACACACACAATTTTGTGCAACTTTATACAAGTGTTCCTCCGAAATCGAGGAAAGTGGGAAAAAATCAAAGGCTTATTTGTTTTCAACGAATCAAGCACCCTCATTTTATTGACGTAAAGACACAAACTTTTAGATCCTTAATTACAACTGTATTATTATTATACGAGATATGAAAGAGATCCTGGTTGTGCAACCAATTCTGTATCCCTCTCTTTTCTCCATTCAAACACATATGTTAGACAAGGAGATGAAAAACCTTATTTCTATTTTTCTTGAATTTACACGTTTGAAGGGAAACCGAAAGAGATGGAAGAGATCCTGGTTTCAGCACTGATTCCGTGTCTCTGTTTTTTCTCCACAGTAACACGTATGTTAGACAAGGATAGACAAAGGGGATGAATCACCCTATGCCCATCATTTTTTTCTACTTACACATTCAAACGGGAAATGAGAGAGACGGAAGATATCCTAGTTGTGGAACTGATTCTCTATCTCTCTCTTTTCTCTATGGTAACACGCACGTTAGAGAAGGATAGACAAGGGGGTGGGACTTCCTCTGTCTATCCTTTTTCTACTTACACATTTGAAGGGAAAATGAGAGAGATGGAAGAGGTCCTGACTGCGCCACTGATTCACCACATCTCTCTCTTTCCTCCATTGAAACACGTTTGTTAGACAAGGATGGACAAAGGGACAAAACTCCCTACTTCCATCTTTTTTTAATCGATACATTCAACGGGAAAACGAGGAAGATGGAAGAAGTCCTGACTTTGCCACTGATTCACCATATCTCTCTCTCTTTCCTCCATTGAAACACGTTTGTTAGACAAGGATGGACAAAGGGACAAAACTCCCTATTTCTATCCTTTTTTAACTGATACATTCAAAGGGAAAACGAGAGAAATGGAAGAGATCTTGGCTGTGGCAAAGAAAATATATTTTTCCAGTACGACCCATTGTGCGACGGGGGCCAAGACCTGTGGCCGTGCCACGCCCGGGCACGGACAATGAGTGCAATATGAGAGCATTCAAGACGCGGTGTTGCCAATATTATACGAATAATAAAAAATCTGTCTCATTTGAATCGATACCAATCTGATGATTTTTTTCCATAACAATCTGGCAATACTGGGTCGAACGGATGGAGCCGCATCAGGAGCATCGCAACATTGCCGGGAAAAGAAATCATCATTTTTTTTCCGGGAAGGAAATATCCAAATTTACCGTCGAATGCAATTATGGATCCAGCAAATTTTCTTTCTCTCTCTTTTCCCATAAGAATGCATGTTTTAGAAAAGGATGGCCCAAGTAAAAATGGTCCTTGAAAATCCTTGCCCAAATCTCCATTTAATAAAGATTTCCATGAAATTATAAGAATCCTCATGTAATTACACGGAAGTCCTTATAAATTCTTTAGGATTTCCATACATTATCACGGAAATCCTTATTCCATGGTTTTCAAGGACCATTTTCTACCAGGAATAAGAAGGGGCGAAAATTACGTTACAGCCCCTAATCTGTCCTTTTCTAACACACACGTTCTAAAAAGAGAAGAAAGAGGACGCATTTTCTGGATCCGCCAATGGTCGAACGAGATTCCTCCTTACAAAATTATTCCACAGATTTTAGCTTGATAGATATCGCACTGGGGCAAGGATTTTCAAGGACCATTTTTACCAGAGAGAAGAGGGAGCGAAAATTACGTTACAGCCCCTAATCCGTCCTTTTCTAACACACACGTGCTAAAGGGAGAAGAGAGAGAAAGACAAATTCCTGGATCTGACAATGGTCGAACGAGATTACTCCTCACAAAACTATTTCAGAGATTTTAGCTTGATAGATATCGCTCTCATATTCATGCAGTTTCCTGAATTTTAAAGTGATTTGAAATTAGTTGTACCCCTCTGCCCGTAACCATTTCTACAGAAATTATCATGTAACTAATCAAGCGAGCATATAGTTGTTTCTGATTTTACTGACATATATTTCTTTTTTAGGAATAGGTATATAGAAAGAATGGAAATCAAGCTGAGGCCAAAAACCAAACGTATTGTTCCTTAAAAAAAGGCAACATAGTTTCGAAGTTGGATAGCTTCTCTGATTCTCGGACGGATACTAAACGCGTCCAAAGAGACTCGATGTCGACACGACAGCGGCGCAGTTGAACCATCGCAAAAGACAGCGCACAGTGACATAATAGAAACGTAGTAAAGAGCAACAAGTGAACAGTTTATAATGTCATTTTTCTCCCGTTTTAACCAATGAAAAAGAATCGATTATTCGAGGATTCTTTCGAAGTAGCCCAGATAAGACATTCAAATATGGCTTCAAATCTCTTTCAAATCAAAGCATTTTCCATCCTCAATCTGTAATAATTGCCTTAGTGAATATCAAAGACATTATATCATATAGACGGAGTGCATCCTATACCATAACATTGAGCTGGGTGAGGCAAACTTACCATACACTACAGAAGGCGGACGGGCGAGTCCATTGTTCGAAATTGGGGGAGGAACCTTCAACTGGTGACAAACAAACGAAGATAACCTCTTAATCCAAACTTATTACTTTATAAAAATCGAGATCGAAGTTGGATGAAACACTATTTAATGACCATCATTTTAACAACAGTATGATATAAGATCAAAAAAAGCTTCAAATAACTTACAAAATTGGAAATAGTGTGCAGCTTTCATTCACTCTCAAAATGCCGTCGGTTTGTTTGTCAAAAGTTTTGCCAAAGATTATACCTAAAAAAGATTACCAATTTAAGTTTTGATGCAACCGTACGTTGAGCAGGCTGATGACTGATGATCATTTTTGGTGAAGATGCGAAGTACCGTAAGTTTGCCTCAAGGATCTTGTTATGCACTCCGTCTTTATGCTATAATGTCTTTGGTAAATATCCATTCCATATTGATAAATTTAACCTTTCCTCGCTGTATTCCATCAGAACGGAGATATCCATCATTCCTGTGATGGCTTTGAGCTTTTCAATGATGCAATGTCTACATTTATCGGCGCACAGAGAAAAAAATGATTACCAGAAGCATAACAATGTGCGCCTTTGTAAGGAATAGTATTGTTACCAGAATTCTAGTGTTTGTACCATAGTTTTCTTGGAAATTTTTAGGAAATTCTGTAGTTCTATGGCCATATTCTGCGGTATCAACACTAGAATTAGCTGGTCAAAGTAATAGAATTTCTGTCGTTAACAAATCGTTGTGCTTCTGGTATTATGACTATCGCTTTTTTTCAGTGCGTCAGCAAAAAGTCCTAGTAAAAGTCCGTGTGCATAGAGCTAATCATATTATTGGCGTTTCATTCATTTAAATGATGGCCAGAAAAATCGATGTTCCGATCCATTGTTCGATGCTATGACGAAACAGATGGTACGGCAGACCAAGAGTGCGGTAGCAAAACCAGCGACCAACAAGCGCGAGCTCATGATCATAGGCAACGGTTTTTGAACTCTCCTTCTTTTGACGTCTAGGATCTCGGATCTCTCTCTCTCTCTCTCTTCTCTCTCTCTCTCTCTCTCTCTCTCTCTCTCCCTCTCTCTCTCTCTCTCTCTCTCTCCCACTCTCTCTCCTTCTATCGACTCTTAAATGAACCATAGGGCAGTAGAGTGCAGGACCATGAAGATAGAGAGAGTGAGAGGAAGGGAGAGAGAGAGAGTGAGACGAAGGGAGAGAGAGTGGGAGAGAGAGTGGGAGAGAGAGAGAGAGAGGGAGAGATCAACAGACGCATGGAGGAGGACCGACAGATTCAGGACTCAAGAGATCATAGGATCGGCAGACCTCCCCCCCCAGCCCCTCACAATTCTTTCACGCTTCAAATCTTAACCAGAGGAAACAAAACAGCACAGTGTCGAGATGAGATCCAACGCAGTTCTCGAGTTTTCAACTTGATTCCGCGAAGGAAAACGCTCCATCAACGCGATTAACTCTCCAAACGCTGGAAACTTTGAATATGGATATGCATTGATTTATAAATCGATTTTAAGTGATTTATTGAGAAATGGAATCATTGGAATCGGGAGTACGATGGCTGCCCTCCCGACCATAGAAACGGATAGTGGGGATGTTGCAAACGTCTGTCACCACCAATGGCGTCGCTTGACATCTGGCAACGTTGCAATGAGTCCATTTAAAACCATGGAAAATATCGATTCGAGGGAGTGCACTGTGAACCCTTAATAGTTTGACCTTTTTTCGTGGATTTCAATGGCCCAATATCAACGTTGTCAGATGGCACGCGATGCCACTGGTTACTACTGACAATAAGAAATCGCTTGTTTCTATGGCTCACAGCGATGATGTTTCAAATCGACGGCCGAAATAGCCGTAGTATCGCTAAATCGCAAAGAAAGGGTTACGTTTAATTTTAAAATTGATAAAAAAATATAATACGAGTTATAGGGCAATCGCTCCTAGCGATAAATAAATAACTACGCAGATACATTGTTGTAGTAAAGGACTAAGTTCCATATCGATCGTACCCATAAGATAATCAATCTACTACACTGGAAAAAGCGATAGTCATATAATACCAGATTCTAGTCATATTACCTGAAGCACAACGATTTGTGAGCGACAGAAAGTCTAGTACTTTGACCAGAAAATTCTTGAGTTAATGTATTAGAATATGCTCATAGAACTAGAATTTCTTAACTTTCAAGAACTATGGTCCAAACACTAGAATTCTTGTAATGGGTCTGTTGCAAACTTTTGCTACAACGATTAAGAGTGTGTAATCTAATGTAAAATCGCCTGAAAAGTCCATTGGTGGCATCAGAAAGTCATAAAATGCAATAATCAACTCACAAGAGGCGTTTAATGAAATCCAAGATGGCGGTAAAATATCGAGCAATCTGTATGCATGCACCGTGAACATCCAAGGATGGCCAACTTTGACAACCTCATTGGAGGTAGAGGTTCTGTGTTTGTTTACATTGTGTTTGGTTGTGATCGATATTGTGACGTTGGCTATCCTTGGATGATCGTGGTGCATGCATACAAATTGCTCGATATTTCTCCGCCATCATGGATTTCATTAAACGCCTCTTGTGAGTTTATTATAGCATTTTATGACTTTTTGATGTCACCAATGGAATTCTCAGGCGATTTTACATTAGATTATACTCTCTTAATCGTTGTAGCAAAAGTTTGCAACAGACCCATTATTGTTCAACATCCCTTACATAGGTTCACATACGGTTATGCTTCCGGTAATCTTTTTTTTTTCAGTGTAGGGTTGTTCTATATTTCAAGTACACTCGTCCCAATAGAGTTTTTGATGGATGGTTATTTCCGTTAAACTTACTTGGGGGTATCCACCGATCAGAAGCGAGGATTTGCAACACCAGCAAGCGCTCGACTTAAATACTTATCGAGGGACCTTCGCACCAAACTCTATTTGGGTCTTGGACGCTGGTTGCTGCTGCCTCCAAGCGATTGCTGCGAAGCAATTGGACGTAATTTTGAGAACGGATTTTGGACACATAAATTTTCAATAGGTGCGAGTAATATATATACTCTTTCTCACTCACACTCGTTAGAAAGATATCCGAATCCATTCTCTGAACTATACAACTTCATTTTTCATCCAATTCAGATGGTTAATAGCCTGAAAAAAAGAAAGAAAGAAAAAAAAAAAAAAAAAACACACTCGAAGAATTGGGGAACACAACGGCGTATCTCCAAATGGTATAATCATATGTTACTTATTCCATTAAAAATACCCCTTTACGACCAAATTTGAAAAATTTACTACAGTGGTGCCATCTGGTGCATTTAATAATTCCAAGCTTTCGCCAGTATTCACCTTAACCCTTTTAACCCCTCGCCCAAGTTATTCGTTTTATGCTGTCAAAATCTCATTGACAGCACAAACTACCCCCCCCCCCCCCCCCAATCGCTAACATTCGTAAATCCATGACTCAACAAGAGCCTTCAATTTCCGAGATGGCAAAATGAAAGCATCGGAGTACGAATATTTACTTACTAAAGAGCGAATCATAGCTCCCCTTTTTTTGAGTAACCTGAGCCTGGTTGTTAAAGGGTTAAACCGATTTCCGATGCTTGGTACAAACAGGTCGAAAAAGCATTAATAAACCTATTACAGATAGCGTGCTATACAAGAATACTGAAGATAATATGTTCAAAGGAATATATATGCTGCGAGCGAGCAGTGCATAAAAGAAGGAGACATACACACACACGTTGTATAGTAAGCAGCATGCACGCGCAATGACGCAAAAGGATAGCGAGAGGTTGGAAGGAAGAGAATTACGAGAGAGAGAGAGAGAGAGAGAGAGAGAGAGAGAGAGAGAGAGAGAGAGAGAGAGAGAGAGAGAGGGGGGGGAGAAATAGAGCGAGTGGAAGGGGGGGGGTGGGAGACCACTGAGGATTCATTAATTGATTCATTTAACTCGATAAGAGGTGAATGTAATCATTGTAAAGATAAAAGCGGTTATGTTGGGGGCATGGAGCATATAGGTATACACATAGAGTGTCTGCAGGAATATTTTGTGCAATCAATTTTAAAGGGGAGTGCTTCGGGGGGGGGGGGGGGGGTTGAGAGCTCCGACAATCCGCGGCCTAGCGCGTGATATGAAGCCGCGAAAGCCTTGCCTGCAGGTGAAATTGCACACACGTAATTCATTGCAAGTAAGATGTATATATGTATGACAAAGTTCTCAATCATGTTTTCGTTCAGAATCAGTGTTGGAAATCAATAACCACACGTCCCACCCCCCTGCCCCCTGAAAGTGCTCTCGCACGCGAGAAGATATAACATTGAGATCCGTCTTTTGTTGTTCTGGGTCTTAACTGTACCATATCATAAGTTAACGTTTTATTCCTTTGATGTATTGAAGCTTTGATCGCAATGAATCGAATCGAATCGTTGTTTCGGGGGGTGGGGTTGCGTTCAGTGGCGGCTCGTGATAATTGGCATTTAACCATGATTTTTGGTCAGAGACCGTCAAAAAGTGGCAACGACTCAGTAAGTTTTCTCATGCGTTTCTCATTTTCTAAACTTTACAAAGACCACCTTAAATCACAGAAAACAATTTTGACAAGTAATTTAAACCTTTAGAATTAGAAAGTTTCGAATTAAGTTTGAAAGGTTGGAAACGCTGATTTATGATGACAATCACTGATTTTTTGGCATTTTTTTTTTCTATATCTAAGACCACATTCATAGTGCATTGGAGCCGAACTCCAAGTTATGGTAAATCTTACGATACTGTCTTTTCAGTGCAAGTCAAACGGCGACAGTTATTTTACTCCCTTAGATTTTACGGTTTTGTCGTGTGTATCAAATCCGCACGTAAAAACATAGTTCCACCACCAACACGTGAAAAGGAAGATAGAGCACTGAAACGTCGTCGCGAAAGAGGTGGCGGTGGGGGGGGAGTTGCCGGGAAGTGTAGAGGGGGTTGAAGCGGAGGAATATAAAACAAACAAAGGAGAGAGAAAAGACGAACAAGGGAAACAAGTTGGAGTGAATCGAATTACCGTATTGTTTCGTATATACCAAAAAGTGTATTCTCGAAAAAGCCTTTTGCTGGTATTAAAATAAATAACTGAATCATGCAAGTGCGCCGCGCCGCCTCACCGGTAGAGCTTTGGGAAACGGCGGAAGAAGAACGCGGAGAAGTTTTTTTAATGTTCTTTTATATGAAGCACTCAGTTTAGTTTATTGCTGTTTCCCCTCTCTTTCTCTGTCTGTCTGTCTGTCTGTCTCTCTCTCTCTCTCTCTCTCTCTCTCTCTCTCTCTCTCTCTCTCTCTCTCTCTCAGTGCCTCCCTATTTCTCTTACTCCCCCCACCCCCAACCCCACTCGGCACCTGATTCGGGGCAATATCATGTCTGTCTCACCTGGGCTATACGCCCCACCCACCGGGACGCACAGTCTCATAACCATGACCAAAAGTGTTCCTGGTAAAAATTTTCCATAAAAATTGATTTCCGTGGAAACCATGTCAATTTCCATAGGATACTGCGTGGTTTTCATGGAAAATTTGTGGTTTTCATGGAGAATGTCAATTTCATATCTTGGAATATTTATACCAGAGCGACGCACAGTGGAGCGAGTCAATAGGAGAAACCGGAAATGGTTTTGTTGTAAACTTTCCTTTAAGAAGCACCCGTTATAGTTTTTTGTTTGTTTTGTTTTTGTTTTTTGTTTTTTTGTTTTTTTTTTTATCAAAAAAACATTCTTATTTCCATTTTTTTAGTCATATAATAATTATTCCATGTCCAACACCTCCCATTGACACGGCGCGCGGCGCTCTACTATGCGACGTATCCTCCATTAAAACCTATGAATAAGGATCGAGCATTATAGGGTGTATTTATAATTTAACCTCCAAAATCGATACACTTGCATAGGTTTACAAAGTAACTAAGTGCCAGTCTTGGTTCGTAAATTGCCATGTGTATCGATATCTCCTTGCACAAATGTAAAAGAATTTACGCAGTCATTTTTCCGCAAAATGCAAAAAATTTCGGAAAAATGCTGCATCTCGAAAATTTGGTATTTTAAAATTAAAGTTTTGAAGGGTAAGAAAGGGTCTGACGTAAAAATGTGTAAGAGCCTTTTCAGTGGCTAATTGCGTCAGCTTTTATTTGACGCTGAAGTGTATCAGAGCTAAAATGGATAGTTTTCGAAAAAAAACTGATTTATGCGCTCTTTTAAGGTCATAAAAAATCGAGCGTACACGATATCGGTCAGGACTTTTTTCTGGTGGTTCTACAGTCTACTCACCAAAAGGAACACTTCTGCAAAAAGTCAGCTTATTTTTACAAATTTTGTCGGCTATTTTGCTTATATGTCCTGGATTGGTTGTATACTTGCATGCAAAATTCTTCACTGCATGCTGTAATGCTGTATATAGCGTGTAAGAAACAGGAGCATTTGAATGCACGAAGTCTCGAAGCCACCGTTTCGAACATAATAATTAAATACATAAATAAAATTGCCCTCGAAAAACGTCGAGCCGCTCCAAGGAGTATAAAAGCGGGTGAAATGAGCTGAGCCTGAGCTTCTATATCGAAGCTTACGCTTCTATCTCTCTCTTTTTCTCTCACTCTCTCTCTTTTTTCCCTCTCTCTCTCTCTCTCTCTCTCTCTCTCTCTCTTTCCTTTTCTCCGAACCACACTTCTTAGTTCTCATCCTTCTCCCGCCTTTTCTTTGCGACAAAATACAGTGCTGCCACATCTTCCAAAAACACATACACCATACACACATACCTTACACGGAAAAAAAAGATTAGTGAAAATAACCATACGAATACCTGATTTTGGCACCTGCTAGATGTTATGGTAAACTTGACCAGAAATATGGTACATTTACCGATACTTTGAGTAAATTTTACATGCAATTAGGTAACATCACCTAGTACCTAGTCAAAACATAGTATACTTCTGGTTAACATATTACCATAAAATCTAGCAGGTGCCAAAATCAGGTATCCGTATGATGATTTTCACCGTAGTTTTTTCCGTGTATTTCCATACACCATACTTCCATATACACACTTTTCACTAACCCTTGTGAGCCAAATTTTATTTTAAAAAATATAAGTGTTTTATTAAAAAAAAATAAAAATTGCCTGGGGTTGTTTCAGACCCCCCTCTCCCCTCACCTTCCCTTTGGGCTTAAAAGGGTTAAATCATCGTGAGGAATTCGTAGTTTGTCCACGCCAAATCCGGCAGCGAAGACAGAATGTGAGGTACTCAAGATATTTTCCCTTTCTTTCAACATTTAAGCTGCTTCGGAAGCTCGATAAACAATTCTCATATCCGACATATTTCCCTTTAACAAGCTTTTAAAAGAATTTCCCAATAATTTACCGCACTTCCGCAAGACATTTTTTTATTAAAAATACCCGATTTTACTTTTCTTTCATCATTTTTCCCCGCCACGTAGTTCGAGCGCACGATTTGACCCCGATTTCTCGCCTTTATTTCTCCTCCTCCGCCCCCCCCCCACCACCTCAAAACTTTTACGACTTGATTGTGAATAGTTTGCCTCCTCTATGGGTCTGCTGTGAACTTTCGCTGCAGCGGTTTTAGAGCTTTGGAGACCCCCGAGGAAACTGAAAAAGAGGGTAATCTGAGGGGCTCATAACCAGAGCTGCCGATTTGCGTAGATCTAATTGGTCATTATTTTGTAACGGGTGGGACATTCAGACGACTTTGAAGTAAATTTTTTCAACTTTTCAATCATTTAAATGAAAAAAACTACCCCACCAACAGAAAAAAAACCTAAAAAATTTTTTTTAACAACGCCTGAAGTGAACTTACTCTTTTCGTGTGGTCTCGAACATAACCAGTCATCAGCCATAGAAAGGTAATCAAAGAACCTTCACTGAAAATTGCCCTATTGATTCTTTATAGGTGGAAAAAAATGAAAATAAAAGTTGCCTACTCTTCGTGTTAATCGAGAAAAAAAAGGCTTCTCATTATTTACAGTTGATTCAGAAGGGCGGTGAATGTTTATTCAGCCTTTCATTGTAGCCTCCGACCGTATCTCCCCTCTCTCTGTTTCTCTCTCTCTCTCTCTCGCTCGCTCTCCCCATCCACTCTCTCTCCCTCCCCCCTCTCTCTCTATCTATTTATCATCTTCTGTAGAATACTTGCAGTATTTAAACTTCAAACCAAAACTACATCTCGTTTCATTTAAAAGCATCAAGAGTTTCTGCGGTTACCATCACTCGCCTCTGTTCCAGGGTGGGGAGGGGGGGGGGGGGTCGCGAGAAGGGGCTCTGGAACACGGGATGGGATGAACGCGGGAACGGACGGGATTGACTGGAAAAGTGAACGAGGGAAAAACGGAAAACTAAGAAAGGTATAGAACCGCCGCCGCTCGACTCTCGCTTGCTTTCTTTCTCGGGGGTGCGCCTGTAGCTGTGCCTCCGCCGAAAGCTCCGTAATCCTTTTCACCGTTTCCTGGCATCGCTCATCCTCTCGCTGAAACTGCAGGCTCATAATAAAGCGGACTTTTTCCCCACCGCGAGCCTCCCACAAAATGCAACCCCCCCCCCCTCGCGTCATTTGAAAAGCCTTCGGCTCCGCTAAACACTGATAAGAACTTCCCGTAATCAGAAAAGGGTAAAAAAAAAAAAAAAAAAAAAAAAAAAAAAAAAAAAAAAAAAAAAAAAAGATAGACGGACCAGGAAAGAGAAAGAAGGAAAAGGAAAGAACTTTGTTTAAATAGATCGGTGTTACAACCGAGAATGGGAGAGAGAGAGAGAGAGAGAGAGAGAGAGAGAGAGAGAGAGAGAGAGAGAGAGAGAGAGAGAGGAGAGAGAGAGAGAGAGAGAGAGAGAGAGAGAGAGAGAGAGAGAGAGAGAGAGAGAGAGAGAGAGAGAGAGAGAGAGAGAGAGAGATAGGGAACGGGCCCCCAAACTACCGCCCCCCGGCCTGGAGTGCAGGAGAGCCCCCCCCCTCCCTTGTTCACTACGAACATTTCTTGCTGCTTATTTTAGCTGGTCATTAGTTCTTGAAGTTTTAAGTCTTCTAAGTACCCTCCCGCGCGCTAAACTTTCGCCCCCGAAGATAACGGCAAGCTTTAAACTTTCACGCTTTTCCTCCAGATTTTATCTCTACCCCGGGAAATTTGCATGTCAATGCCCGGGATTTCTTCCCTATCCGCCCCATCCCCACCCCCTTCCTCCTCCTGCTCTTTTTCTAACCCCCCCCCCTCCGGAGCCTTTGCTCCTTTTCGAAAGAAACTTTACCTCGGATCGGACGGTGGAGGCGATGCGCGGCGCGGTGGCTCGGGATTTGAATCGTTTGACCAATTTTAAAGACAAAACCTTTTCCCCGCCTGTTTCTAGTTTTTTGATTTTTTTGTTTTTCCGCAGCATTTTCTTCAATCAATCTCTACTCGCCTCCTTTTTGCAGTATTCTAATAACGCCAAGTTGTTCTTTTCTATGTTTCAAGAGTTGAAATTCAGCCCCTTTCTTTCTTCACTTGTTGGGTTTCGTCAAAACCATCTATTCCATACCTGGTCACAGGGGGTTTGAAGTTATGTGACTAGGTTGTCTACTTTTACACTGGCTCTTATGGGAGGTAGTGGGTCATTTGTAATTTTCGACGTTTTTTGGTCATATGCAGGCCAAATTGACCAAAATGACTCTTCTTAGTAAAATACTCCCCATATATTGTCCAGAACATTTTTTTTTTTTTTATTATTATTATTTTGAAAAATGTTCAGGACATCAAGGGGAGTATTTTACGAAAAGGGTCATTTTGGTCAATTTGGTTTGCAAATGACCGAAAAACGTTGAAAACTGCAAATAACTCACTACCTCCCATAAGAGCCAATGTAAAAGGAGACAACCTAGTCATATAACCTCAAACCCCCTGTGACCAGGTATGGAATAGATGGTATTGGTTTCGTGCACTGAAGGTGCGTTTGATCCACATGCAGCGATGCAATATAAAGGTAAGACCACTGAAATTGTCCTGCTTTGAAATTATATGGAAATCTTTCATTGTGATTTACTTTTGCATTTGACTGCCACGTCTTTTCGGATTTGCTGAAACGCATTTACTGAGTTTTCGAGTGGATTTTGGAACATTCTAATGCTCTTCATGTGATTTTCACGCATTTTTAGTATGAATCGTCCCTCCATTACAATGAAAATGAAGGATGAATTTCATAATTTAATAGTTAATTCTATGGTCACATTATATAAATGGTTGGTTTTACCATTTAAAATACAAAGTTAATTTAAAGCAGCACGGAGCATAAGCGGAAATAGGGGGAGCTGAGGTTCCTCCATCCCCGGGAAACTTAGGGAACAAAAAACGTTTAGCCATTTGGCACATCTCGAAATTTCGGCTCTCATGGAGAATTCAAGGAACCAAACCTGTGATCCCTCACTAAATTTTCCTGGATCGTAAGAGGAAAAGAGGCATCAAGAATTATGATGGTCAGAGTTATCTACGAGGGGCGTTCAATAAGTAAGTATCCCCCCCTTCTAAAATCCACGAAATTGGACCAAATTTAAAAAACTTTAGATGAAAATCTTCCTTAGGATATACTGAATCCAGCTATTTAAGAATCAACGCAATCGGATAAAATGCGGCCGCACACGGGCCGCGGATGCGCGTTGCGGCGTGAGCCGCTCCCGCCGGCTCGGCCGAATTTTTAGTAGCGCGCGGCTAGAGAGGCTTCTCTTCAAACGTTCATACATTTAATCAACAACCGGGGAGGGAAAAAAATCATCGGTTAAAAACGTGAGTTGGGCTTACCTTATTTCTCCACATATCCACCTTTTCGGTCCAATGTTTCCATATCTCAAGGTGGAACTTGGTGGTGTGCATTTTGAATCTGTGGAGGAGGTCAAAAATGCTTGCAGCACTTTTTTCAAGAATCAGCCCAAGGATTTCTACGCGCGAGGCATCAAAAAGTTGGAGTCTCGATATCAGACCTGTTTTGACCGAAAAGGTGGATATGTGGAGAAATAAGGTAAGCCCAACTCATGTTTTTAACCGATGATTTTTTTTCCCTCCCCGGTTGTTGATTAAATGTATGGACGTTTGAAGAGAAGCCTCTCTAGCCGCGCGCTACTAAAAATTCGGCCGAGCCGGCGGGAGCGGCTCACGCCGCAACGCGCATCCGCGGCCCGTGTGCGGCCGCATTTTATCCGATTGCGTTGATTTTTGAATAGCTGGATTCAGTATATCCTAAGGAAGATTTTCATCTAAAGTTTTTTAAATTTGGTCCAATTTCGTGGATTTTAGAGGGGGGGGATACTTACTTATTGAACGCCCCTCGTAGGATCAAACGCATGAGAAGCAAAAAAAAAAAAAAAAGTCAACAGTTTTTGCCTGCTCAGCCCCCCCCCCCCCCCCCCAGAAAAATTCTTAGTTCAGTCTTCGTCACGGAGTCTGTGAAACTATTTTAAAGGGTAAAACAAATCATTTATATGCTGTGACTGTATACTTTTAACTATATTACATAGTGAAATTCACAATTGTTTCTTTTTTTTTTCAGTGTAATTAAGAATATACTTTTTAGATTAAAGATTCCCAAAGCGAGATGATTTGGTTACACGAGATTATTTACTGAGCAAGAACATTGGTGCACGATTGCACACACATCATAATTCAGTCCTTCAGTCACACCATAAATATACCATATAAAAATGACCGAATAGCTGCTCTACGCGAGATAGAAATAGTATATTTCTGAGAGTTATCGATACCGCGTGGCGTAGAAATATAAGGTTAAACAAAAAAATAAACAAAAATAGCAAAAACAAAAAACGGAGGAAAAAGTATGGTACACCCGACAGGAAACTAAATCGGGATGATAGATGATAAATAAGAGATGAGGAGAATGAACTCTCACTCGGAGCAATATAAGAAACAAGAGAACGGCGCGACGGACATATACAATACACATCCACAAGTCAAAAAATTGATTTTGGATGAGAGTTTCCGAAAAATTGTGTGCCCGGCTTGTCCTGCAGAATGAAATAGTGGGTGAATCATATCCAATGTTGCAAAATCCACGAATTCGGGCCTAGTATTTCCTAAACAAATTAATGTAGAATATTTGGATTTTAACCTCAAATCTGGCAACACTGGAATCATCCAATAATTCCAGGATAAACGGAGGAGGAATTGAATCCGGAACATTTTCATTATAATTTCTTCCAGAAAAAAATAGATATAGATGGAGAGAGAGAGGGAGAAAGAGAGAGAGAAAAGAGAGAGAAGAGAGAGAGGAGAGAGAAAGAGAGAGAGAGAGAGAGAGAGGAGAGGGGAGAGAGAGAGAGAAAGAGAGGGAGAGTGAGAGAGAGAGAGGGGGATTGGGAGAGAGAGAGAGAAAGAGAGAGAGTGAGAGAGAGAGAGGAGAGAGAAAGAGAGAGAGAGAGAAAGAGAGAGAGAGAGAAAGAGAGAGAGAGATGCGCAAAGAGAGTGATAGTAGGTGTAGGAGGGAGTGAGGGAGTGATAGAGGGAGAGAATGGGAGAGAGGAAAGGGGATGGGTAGCTCAGGAAACCTCTCAGTCTCTGCCAGAACCATGCCAGAGTCGATGACTCGATGATGCAATAAATTTAACTGGAATTTAAGACAGCTACTTCATATCAATTCCAATCTTTTTCTAATACTTCTTTCTTCCCTCCCCTCCCCCTTTCCACTCTCTTCCTCGCTTTCTTGCATTGCTGACGATATTTACCCAATACTCTTGATCGTGTTCGATTTACTCCCAACGCGACTCTTTGCGGTTTCCTACCCGCAGCGGGGCTGCCACGCCGCTTTGTGTTTATTTAATAATATTAGAGGTAATAAAATAATAATAAAAATTAGTATCACAAATCTTAGAACTTTGCTAGATATAATCGTATGTTTTGCCTTTATAATTTTAAGTGCACGTCAATTTTTTTTGAAATTTCTTAACCCTTAAACAGTCAGGTTCAGATTCCATGTAAAAAGGGGAGCTTTATAAAATCGTTCTTTAGTAGGTAGATAAATATTCGTACTCCGTTGTGTTCATTTTGCCTATCTCGGAAATTGAAGGCTCTAGTTGAGACATGGATTTAAGAATGTTAGTGATTTGGGGGTAGTTTGTACCGTCAATGATATATTGGGTGGCGAAAACGAAAATAACTCGGGCATAGGGTTGAAAGGGTTAGGAGTTCATGTTAGAGGTCGTTCCAGAAGGATATGCGCTCCTTGACTGACAATTCCTGGCGACTTTTCAATTTCATCCACTCTAATCACAATAACACTTGCCTGTGACTTTGACCTTTTGGTTTTAAAGCAATACTGTATGAACAAGCCAATGCTCCGATCCATTTTCATTCACTTTTCCTATGCGGTATGAGAAATAATTTTCATAAATTCTAAAGATGATTGGTCAGTGGCATATACGTTGTATTTTGTCCATTTAAACCCATGCAAAAAGTCGAATGAGAAGGTGCTCACCGAACAACCACTAGTTTGATTTCATTTTAAGCTTCCTCATTTATGAATCATTTATCTCAGCCCAGAAATAAATTGCGATTTGATCGTACTCACCCATTATCAGACCCGTCAGTATATCACTGCGTTTGAATTTTTTTAAACTCATTAATCGAATTTGTGATGTGATTTAGGGACTTTTAAGTATCGGAAATTCTGATTCACACGCAGGATTTGAACCTCAATAATGTTAAAAGGCCCTTTCAGAAGTTTAGGTTTATGATTTTAGGAATTTCCCACACGAAAAAAAAAAAACTGATAGAATATTACCATCTGCATAGCTGATTTTGGAGTCACCCAGAAAGTATGGTTGATTTCATCTTATGGTAAAAATAACATACCTTGTGGTAAATTAAGCTAACTTGTTTATAGATTTTACCATAATCGAGTGAAATTTACCAAACTCTCTGTCTGACTCCAACATCAGCTATATATATAACTCCAGATGGTAAATTCTATCGGTCTTATTTTTTCCGTGCAACCATAATGTCTCATTTTACATAAGTTAAATGAATTAAAATGAATTCAAACGTTAGTTTTTCCTTGAAAAACGATTTAAGATCGAGAGTTTTGAGTCGTAGGAACCCATAAAATTCTTGCGTAGCCATATGACCACAGTTGAGGGGTAGTTTTCATTTTTTAGGGGTATTAAAATTAGAGGGTATTAGATTGACAATCAGATGTTATAGATTAAATGTATTTTGGCATTAGCCTTTTTTGGGCATTCTAAAATTTTTAAAATTTTTTTTAAAGGTTTGGGGGTTGTTTTATTAAGGTTTTTTTTTTTTTTTTTTTTTTTTAAATAGTTGAAAAAAAATGAATAATTTAGGATGTTATGGGTTAAAAGATTATCGGTGAGCTGTGCCTACCTACACTTCTGAAACGACCTATAAAGCAAAAGTTTTCAACCTGCCCATTGCATCGATGCGTTTTCTGCAGCACTCATTTTGAAACGTTTCCATCGGGACTCCATCCGGCCGACACAGAACGATCGTCAGTCGTAACCATGGGCGGATACAGAGAATGGGTCTGTTGCGTACTTTTGCTACATCAATATGACACATTGCTTCTAACGTAAAATTCGGCGAAAATAACGATGCGCACATTAAAAACTTTCAAAATCCACTCATTAACTCAGAAAATACCTTCCATTTCAAACAACCCGCGCTACACTAGACACCATATCACCGACTTAAAACTACATAGACGGAACCATCTCGTTTATGTAAACATGAACAGAACTTACAAACATTGGAATGTTTCGTTTACATGCGTACATTTCTTATTCTATTTTGTAATCTTTGATAAACTGAAAATACCAAACAGCAAATGCAGCTTATATTTCACGTATTAAAAAAGAAATTCCATCATTTTGTACTTACGATGTTGTTTACTTACGCGCGGTGGCTCCGTCTATGTAGTAGTATACCGGTGCAAATAGTGTATAGTGTAGTGCGGGCTGTTTGAAATTAAAGTGATTTCCTGAGTTAATGAGTGGATTTTAAACGTTTTTAATGTGCGCATCGTTATTTTCACCGAATTTTACATAAGAATCAAGGTTCTATATTGCTGTAGCAAAAGTATGCAACAGACCCATTGTCTTTCTCTCTCTCCCACCATTTGAAAACGTGCGTTAGAAAAGGACAGAAGAGGGGGCCAAAGTCACGTGATGGCCCCTCTGCTGTCCTTTTCTAACACATAAGTTCAAATGGAGGGAGAAAGAGAAAGACAATTCCCTGTATCCACCCATGGTCGTAACGGAGTTAGCGCGTTCTATAAAAAGAAAGATACGAAAGAAAGAAAGGACTGAAAGAGTAAAAGAATGAGTGAAAGACTAATAGGGTTAATGAATGAGGAAGAAGCGAAGGCATATTGGTATCATTACAATAGCAATGGGAGTGATGGGGTGATGCGATGGTGTTGCAGCGGTTGGAGGGGGAGGGATGGGGGAGGGGGAAGAGGAGAGGTGATGAGGAGGAGAGGGGGGAGAGACCAGAAGGGCATAGATCGGTATACTAGCGCATACATGCAAGAGAGTGGGACGTAGCTGGAGCTTCTCCGTAAAGTAGCAAGGAATTGCGTTTAATGAAACAATTGATCTTGCTTTCATAACCCATTTCGGAACTGTCTTCACCGAGCATAGTGAACTGAACACCCGAACGCGAACGCCCGCCCGAACGCTCTGGCCGCGGCTAAACTGAACGCACTGAACAGCCGCCTGTCCCACAGTGGTCAGAAAAAGTCGGTTTGGCGGTCAAAAAATCTAAAAGTTAAAATTTATTGCCTGAACTTATCGCTTAAAAGCTTCCACACTGAGAGAACTCACTTCTTTGAAAACAAGGAAACACGTTCACTTTGAGACAGTTTTCCTTGCGCGAAGTAAAGTTCCCCTAATAAAAATTTTTTGTTGGCCCAGCAAATCGTTGTTCCATTTCTCATTGTTTTTGTTGACCGCCAGCAGAATTTCTACTGGTTGCCAACAAAATTTTAATGGCAACCGACAGAATTCTGCTGGCGGTCAACAAAAACATTGAGGAATGGAACATCAGTTTGCTGGGCCAACCAAAAATGTTTACTAGGGTCTGATTGCATGAAGGAGAATCCCTGTCACAACAGTCACACAGAATATTAAAAGGGGGTCTAGGGGTTTCCCCGAATATTATATGGTGGTCTGGGGGGTTTTACGTTCTGCAGACCTGTGCGCTACTATGAGTTGAACTATATAAAAGGTCTCAAAAGCTTCATTAAAAGTGCGGAATTGCAGCCGTACGCTATCATATGGATTATTTAGGCCATTTGACATGGATTTTCTATTCACTTTTCCTCTTGAGAAGTGAATTTTTCCAAAAAACTTAGCGTATTGAAGAATTTGAGGTTCCGGGAAAGCAAGATGCAAGAGGAATTAATGAAAATTCGTTACAAAAGCTATCAAATTCGATGTCAGCGTTCAAAATTGAGGGCAAATTTTCAAAGACTTTTGGAAGAAAATTTTGAAAGTATATTTTTGTTTTGGTAGCGCATATGTCTGCAGAACCACTCACTTGTGGTCTGGGGATCTCGCCTCCCAGATTAATTTTAATGTGAGAAATTTTTGTTAGGTATTCTCCACAATACTACACACTTTAGTCATATTTCGGCACTGGATGAGTTAGGATACTTTTGGCCGCTAAATTGACAAAATTCTGCCCACAGCGCGCGTGTCCAACCAAGAGAGAGCGAGAGAGAGAGAGAGAGGAGAGAGAGAGAGAGAGAGAGGGAGAGAGAGAGGAGAGGAGGAGAGGAGAGGGAGAGAGAGAGAGAGAGAGAGAGAGAGAGAGAGAGAGAGAGAGAGAGAGAGAGAGAGAGAGAGAGAGAGAGAGAGAGAGAGAGAGAGAGAGAGAGGAGAGAGAGAGAGAGAGAGCAGGAGCAGGCAAGCAAGCACCGAGCTTCGAACAGCACAGAGACACAGAGCAAGCAATGACCATCCACGCAGCATTCACGTCGAGTTTGCCAGATGGTGGGTGAAAGAAAGAAACAAAAATCTGTTTACTTAACATCGGTGGCAGCGTCCGGCTCGCGAACGAGAACGACGGCGGGTCAGTTGTGGTCTGGACTGAAATTGAAGCTTGAATTGCGGAGGGAGCTTTCGCAAGGTTTTTTCTAGCAGATCGATGGATTGTCAAATCGTTTGTGAAATTCTACGAAAAAAAAACAAAAACAAAACAAAACCGAAAATCAAATAAAACGAAGATAAACTTAAAAACTGTACTGTCTTGAATGGATGAAAATTAATTTTGCCGAAAATTTGAAAAATTAAACATTTATACCTACACCGAAAAAAAAAAAGTGTTAAATTTACAATGGGGGTTGATAATTTTACAATCCAGTATCGCAAAAAATCGTGACAGCTATATGTATTGTTATTTTTTGAAACACTTGGATTGTAAAATTGTCAAAACGGCTGTATTGGAGAATTAACAGAAAATTCAGCTGACACTTCAATCTGGATTGCAAAGATTTCAAAACGGCAGTTATGAAATAGCAAGTCTAAATGCTGCGATTGTTCATTCGGGGCTGTAAGTTTTCTTTCTAAAAATATCAAATTATATACAAAGGTAAAAAGGAACTTCAATCCAAAAGAAAACTTAACAATTTGTGGATTGTCAAATTATGATACAGATTTCAGAGTGACTTTTTGCTGGATGTGAAATTACCTATCTAGGATTATCTAATTTTTTTATTTATTTATTTATTATTATTTATTTTTATTATTATTTATTTATTATTTATTATTTATATTTTTTTTATTTTTTTATTTTTTTATTTTTTTATTTATTTAAAAATTATTTAATTATTTATTTATTTATTTATTTATTTATTATTTATTTATTTATTTATTTTTTTATTTATTATTATTTATTCTTTATTTCTTCATTTCTCATTTCTTCATTTTTCATTTTCATTTCTTCATTTCTTCATTTTTCATTTATTCATTTCTATTTCTTCATTTCTTCATTTCTTCATTTCTTCGATTCTTCATTTTCGATTTTCATTTCTTCGTTTCTTCATTTCTTCATTTCTTCATTTCTTAATTCTTCATTTCTTCATTTCTTCATTTCTTCATTTCTTCATTTCTTCATTTCTTTTTTCATTTCTTCATTTTTCATTTCTTCATTTCTTATTTCTTCATTTCTTCATTTCTTCGATTCTTCATTTCTTCGATTCTTCATTTCTTCGATTCTTCATTTCTTCGATTCTTCATTTCTTCGATTCTTCATTTCTTCATTTCTTCATTTCTTCATTTCTTCATTTCTTCATTTCTTCATTTCTTCATTTCTTCATTTCTTCATTTCTTCATTTCTTCATTTCTTCATTTCTTCATTTCTTCATTTCTTCATTTCTTCATTTCTTCATTTCTTCATTTCTTCATTTCTTCATTTCTTCATTTCTTCTTTTCTTCATTTCTTCATTTCTTCATTTCTTCATTTCTTCATTTCTTCATTTCTTCATTTCTTCATTTCTTCATTTCTTCATTTCTTCATTTCTTCATTTCTTCATTTCTTCGATTCTTCATTTCTTCGATTCTTCATTTCTTCGATTCTTCATTTCTTCGATTCTTCATTTCTTCGATTCTTCATTTCTTCGATTCTTCATTTCTTCATTTCTTCATTTCTTCATTTCTTCATTTCTTCATTTCTTCATTTCTTCATTTCTTCATTTCTTCATTTCTTCATTTCTTCATTTCTTCATTTCTTCATTTCTTATTTCTTCATTTTTTCATTTCTTCATTTCTTCATTTCTTCATTTCTTCATTTCTTCATTTCTTCATTTCTTCATTCTTTTTCCTTTTTTCTTCATTTCTTCGATTCTTAAATTCTTCATTTCTTCATTTCTTCATTTCTTCATTTCTTCATTTCTTCATTTCTTCCTTTCTTCATTTCTTCATTTCTTCATTTCTTCATTTCTTCATTTCTTCATTTCTTCATTTCTTCATTTCTTCGATTCTTCGATTCTTCATTTCTTCGATTCTTCATTTCTTCGATTCTTCATTTCTTCATTTCTTCGATTCTTCGATTCTTCATTTCTTCATTTCTTCGATTCTTCATTTCTTCGATTCTTCATTTCTTCGATTCTTCATTTCTTCGATTCTTCATTTCTTCGATTCTTCATTTCTTCATTTCTTCATTTCTTCATTTCTTGTTTTCTTCATTTCTTGATTTCTTCTTTTCTTCATTTCTTCATTCTTCATTTCTTCATTTCTTCATTTCTTCATTTTTTCATTTCTTCATTTCTTCATTTCTTCATTTCTTCATTTCATTTCTTCATTTCTTCATTTCTTCATTTCTTCATTTCTTCATTTCTTCATTTCTTCATTTCTTCATTTCTTCATTTCTTCATTTCTTCATTTCTTCATTTCTTCATTTCTTCATTTCTTCATTTCTTCATTTCTTCATTTCTTCATTTCTTCATTTCTTCATTTCTTCATTCTTCATTTCTTCATTTCTTCATTTCTTCATTTCTTCATTTCTTCATTTCTTCTTTTCTTCATTTCTTCATTTCTTCATTTCTTCATTTCTTCATTTCTTCATTTCTTCTTTTCTTCATTTCTTCATTTCTTCTTTTCTTCATTTCTATTTCTTTTCTTCATTTCTTCATTTCTTCATTTCTTCATTTCTTCATTTCTTCATTTCTTCATTTTCATTTCTTCATTTCTCATTTCTTCATTTCTTCATTTCTTCATTTCTTCATTCTTCATTTCTTCATTTCTTCATTTCTTCATTTCTTCATTTCTTCATTTCTTCATTTCTTCATTTCTTCATTTCTTCATTTTTTTCCCATTTCTTCATTTTTTCATTTCTTCGATTCTTCATTTCTTCCGATTCTTCATTTTCTTCATTTCTTCGATTCTTCATTTCTTCTTTTCTTCGATTCTTCATTTCTCATTTCTTCGATTCTTCATTTCTTCATTTCTTCGATTCTTCATTTCTTCGATTCTTCATTTCTTCGATTCTTCATTTCTTCGATTCTTCATTTCTTCGATTCTTCTTTTCTTCGATTCTTCATTTCTTCGATTCTTCATTTCTTCGATTCTTCTTCCGTTTTCTTCATTTCTTCTTTTCTTCTTTTCTTCATTTCTTCATTTCTTCTTCATTTCTTCTTTTCTTCATTTCTTCATTTCTTCATTTCTTCTTTTCTTCATTTCTTCATTTTTTCATTCTTCATTTCTTCATTTCTTCATTTCTTCATTTCTTCATTTCTTCATTTCTTCATTCTCTTCATTTCTTCATTTCTTCATTTCTTCATTTCTTCATTTCTTCATTTCTTCATTTCTTCATTTCTTCTTTTTCTTCATTTCTTCATTTCTTCATTTCTTCATTTCTTCATTTCTTCATTTCTTCATTTCTCATTTCTTCATTTTTTTTCTTATTCTTCATTTCTTCATTTCTTCATTTCTTCATTTCTTCATTTCTTCCATTTCTTCATTTCTTCATTTCTTCATTTCTTCATTTCTTCATTCTTCATTTCTTCGTTTCTTCATTTCTTCATTTCTTCATTTCTTCATTTCTTCATTTCTTCATTTCTTCATTTCTTCATTTCTTCATTTCTTCATTTCTTCATTTCTTCTTTTCTTCATTTTTTCTTTTCTTCATTTCTTCATTTCTTTCCATTTCTTCATTTCTTCATTTCTTCATTTCTTCATTTCTTCATTCTTCTTTTCTTCAT
Source organism: Trialeurodes vaporariorum (assembly GCA_011764245.1). Classification (NCBI taxonomy): domain Eukaryota; kingdom Metazoa; phylum Arthropoda; class Insecta; order Hemiptera; family Aleyrodidae; genus Trialeurodes; species Trialeurodes vaporariorum. The sequence continues at coordinate 46,007,851 of VMOF01000379.1, forward strand.
TTCTTCATTTTTTCTTTCTTTCTTCCATTTCTTCATTTCTTCATTTCTTCATTTCTTCATTTCTTTCATTTCTTCATTTCTTCATTTCTCATTCTATTTCTTCTTTTCTTCATTTCTTCATTTCTTCATTTCTTCATTTCTTCATTTCTTCATTTCTTCATTTCTTCATTTCTTCATTTCTTCATTTCTTCATTTCTTCATTTCTTCATTTCTTCATTTCTTCATTTCTTCATTTCTTCATTTCTTCATTTCTTCGATTCTTCATTTCTTCATTTCTTCATTTCTTCATTTCTTCATTTCTTCATTTCTTCATTTCTTCATTTCTTCATTTCTTCATTTCTTCATTTCTTCATTTCTTCATTTCTTCATTTCTTCATTTGTTTTTTGTTTTTTGTTTTGTTTTTTTTTTTTTATTTTTTTTCCCCGGATGTCCCGGGATTTGAACCTGGGTAGCCGTGGTGATTGTCCAGCACTTTACCACTAGGCTATCACAGCAGATAATGATTCAGAGCATAAAATACGCATCTTAAGGCACAATTCCTTGCAGAGGAGCGTAAACTGCCGAGTGAGTACAAAACGGAAGAGTACTTCAAACTTTGTCAACCAGAGAGCGCAATCAAATGATTTTGCGTTCTAAAGATAAAATTTTACAATCCAAGAATTGATGATTTTTTATTCTGAATTTCAGTTTTTATAAAGCCAGGTTTTGTTAATTTTACAATCCAAGATTTTGTCAATTTTACAATCCAAGAAATTGATGCTTTATCATTTTGGATAGCAGTTTTTACAATGCCTGGTTTCGTTAATTTTACAATCCAAGATTTTGTAAATTTTACCATTCATGATTTGCAAGATTTTCCATTTGTACAGTTAGAATTGCAAAAATTTAGAATGTGACCATAACAACGAGTGAAGAATGTAATTTCAGCAACATTTTTTAACAAAACTAACAATCCAAAATGCGAAAACAACAGTATCTCTAGCCAGCTAATTTAGCGACTAAGTGTTTAGCATTTCTAATAAAATAAAATTGTTCATTTACCTACGTACACGCTAAATTTTCCCAAAAAAGTAAATGCAAATTTTGCATACAATGTTATGTTATTCCAGCAATTCCCTTTTTTTCGGTGTAAATGGGAAAATACGTGAAACCATATACGCAAGGCAGCCCTCTGTAGTCTAACAATGGGATTGTAGCGCGGTTTTTGCAGTAGGCAATTTAATACTTTATTTGGATGTATAAAACAGCTCAAATAACGATGGCGTATGGCTATAGAAACTCACGAAATCCACCCCTAAACTCATAAAATGCTTTTAAATACGCGAGCAAAATGGTGGTGGAAGGCACTATAATAATGGGAGATGTCTATCTTAATATTTTCTTTCTGTCCATGCTGTCAACGAGGATTCACTGGGGCCGGAAAATGTCGGTCCGAAATGATCAAACTACATCGGTGGATGGTGAGGATTCGAGCATGCTAGTAGATAGTTTACGGCCTCACCATGCATCTAGGAGGACTAGTATTTCGGACCAACATTTTTCGGCCCCAGAATAATTAGGCTGCTCGGAGTGTAGTGATCAACACATGACCTATTATATGGGTTTAAATGGACACAGTGCAACGTTGCCAAATCGCACGCTACACCACTGATAGC